>JAVHLU010001299.1:0-33195 GCA_036785755.1 Colletotrichum ledebouriae | reverse complement strand
CTATAGCTATACTTATATATACCCTACTAGATAGCCTCACGATCTTTAACTTTATATTAATAATAACGTGGTTTTTAATTATTTAATAGACTATAAAACTATTAACTTTTCCTCTCGCGCACTACCTATGCTACTAATACCGCCTCTATTACCGCTTTATCCGCTAGCTATACTATTATTAGTAGTACTCTCTCTATAATTAAGTAGTTAGTATAAGCTATACTTATTAACATTCCCCTAAGGGGCCTAGGCCGCCTCTACCTTAATAATATAGAGGACCTGCTTAAAGAAGGGCTATTCTATAGAGTATATAATAACCTACCTAGCTTTTACTACTAAGTCTACTTACTTAGCTATAATATAATAGCGAGTATCCCCTCTAGGGGTATTAATAAGAGCCCTCTTAAAGGCTATATTAATAATATACTCTCTATATATAATAAAGTAGTTAAAGAAAAAGCGGGTTTTATTAATTATATTAATACTAAACTCTCTAATAAGCTCTTATATATTATTAGTATTAAAGGGTATACCTCGCATAAGCTTAGCGTTTTTATATATAAGGTTTAGTACTAATATAGTTAAGGAATAAGGATAAGGAAGAGGGAGAAGTATAAAGCCCTACTTATAATAATAAAGCTTGTTATACTTCTAGCTATAAAAACCTCTTAGGAAAGACCTCTATAGTTAAGGAGTTACCTCTTATATAATAGTATTCGTAGTACCTTGCTAGAAGGTTAACCTTTTAGGTCAAGGAGTTATCTTTTATAGTAGCCTTCGTAGCACCTTGCTAGAAGGTTTAGCGAGGGTATTACTACGAGAGCCTTAGTAGCCTATTTAGTTCTAATATAATTAGCCCTAGTGCGGCGTATATCTAACTTTATACGAGGGTTTGCTTATAAGTAGTAGGAATATATAGGGTTCTTATATTATTTTCCTTAACTAGTAGAGGGTATAGGTTAAAATACCTATATAGTATTTCCCGAATTATACTTACAAACTAGGTGAATTTGTTATAGTCTTTTTATAAAGGGGCTGCGGTGTAATTCCGAACTCAATTAATAAGTTAGTTAGTAAGTAAGCTATAAATCTTAGAGTAGTTCTTAATAAATCTCTTATAAAACCCTATAAATCCTAGAAACTACTAAATCTCTTATATTATAATAAGTAATAGCTACTTAGCTATTACCTAAACTCTCTCTGATTTTATAATAACTCTATTTATTAAGATTATAAACCTAAAGAAGTTAATTTCCTCCTTATAAAATTTATACTTATTAGGGTTTATATAGAGGCTATTAGCTTCTAATTAAGTAATTACCTATCTTATAACCTCTATATAGGAGTTTATATTATTAGTAAAGATTAAAATATTATCCAAATATATAATATAAATAATATTAACTAGGCCTATAGGTAACTTATTAATTAATATTTAAAAAGTAATAAGTATATTAATAAGCCTAAATAGTATAATAAAGTATTTATAGTAGTTATATTATATATAGAATACTATGTTCTACTTATCTCCCTCTTAGATCCTTATCTAGTAATATATATCTTTAAGGTTAAGCTTAGTAAAGTACTTAGCTCTAGAGAGCTAGTTAAGAATCTTATTAATTAGAGGGAGAGAGGTATAGTTCTAAGTAATTACCTAGTTAAGCCCCTAGTAATCTATATATAACTTTAACTTACCTCCCTTCTTTAGAATAAATAGAATTAATACCCCTATTAGACTTATTAATAAGTAAATCTACTCTTTTTATAAGGCTTAATAGATATAATCCCTTAACCCCTCTAACTCCTTTTTAACTAATAAGTAAATAAGTTTAAATAGGGGCTTAGTTCTAGCCTCTAGCTTAATAGGGTAGCTCCTAGTTATCTTAAACTTTAGTATAATATTTACTAAGTTAATATTAAATACCTTCTTAAAGTTCTAATACTCTAGTAGGATATTTGTTCTAATCTCCTTAGTATTCTTAAGGTCCTAGATATTCTCTAGGTAGTTAGTAATTAATATATAATTAACTTATAATACTCCTATAAGTACTACTCTTACTTTATTCTTAATATACCTAAGTTCTTTCTTAGTTATAATAAGGTAAATACTCTTCTTATATAGGAGAGAGGTTTAGCCTAACTGCCTCTAATAAAAATTAGAGTATTCTAACATATACTAAGAGATCCCTAGAATAATATTATACTTATTACTATTACTAATTCTAAAGTGATATAAAGCTATTTACTAGATACTAATACTATTAGTTATTTAAGTAACTAGTTTTTATATATTATAATTAAGTCTTTTAGATATCTATATTCCTCTAATAAGTTCTAACTTATTTATCTCTAGTTAGGTATTAGCTATAATCCTCTACTTTATAATATTCTTATTCGCTCTATAATTAATAAGTATAATACTAGTTTTCTAGCTATTTATAGCTTAGATTTATATTATTACTTTAATATAATATAACTAGTTATTATCCTATTAAATTATATATATTACTATCTAATCCTTCTCTAGTTATTTACTAGAGTAAGGCTTTTCTTTATAATAGAGGTAGCTATACTTCTTATAATATAAGTACCTTAATATAATATAGCCCTTCTTTTTATAATTATAATAAATATTTTTTCTCCTTAGTATCTTATAGTAAGTCCTTAGTATCCTCTTAGTAGTTATTAGTATTACTATAATCCCTATAGGTCTATCCCTTTAAAGCCTTAGTTTATCCCTCTTAATTAATAATTTAGGCCTCTAGTTATTATTCCTTATTATTAGCTCCCTAGTTCCTTACTAGTACCTTATATATTTATATATTAACTATAAGTTTAGTATTCATAGCCTTGGTATTAAGGTTAAGCTATAACTTTAGTAATCTATTTATTATAATATAATACTAGAGCTTAGGGTCTAGCCTAGCTATAATATTAGCTACCTAGATCTCCTCTTGTTATTAATAAGGGCTCTCTACCTTAATCTCTTTATAGTAATTAATAAAGCTTTAATATAATTATCCTAGGGCCTCTAGCCACTGCATAGTGATTTTACCTGCTCAAGTGCAATAGAACTTCTAACTCCGCGCCTCCTAATAATATATAGCCTTCGGTCACGTGATCTTACTAACTATCTTTCCTAACTATAGCCGCACTTATACGTGCCTATTATACTAGATAGCCTCACGATCTTTAACTTTATATTAATAATAACGTAGTTTTTAATTATTTAAACTATAAAACTATTAACTTTTCCTCTTATATACTACCCGCGCTACTATTAAATACCGCCTCTATTACTACTTTATCCGCTAAAAGTCGTTACTATCTTTACTATACTATTATTATTAACGCTCTCTCTATATTATTAGCGTAAGCTATACTTACTAATATTTAAGCCCTAAGGGGCCTAGGCTACCTCTACCTTAATAGTATAGAGGACCTGCTTAAAGAAGGGCTACTCTATAGGGTATATAATAACCTACTTAGCTTCTACTACTAAGTCTACTTACTTAGCTATAATATAATAATAAGTATCCCTTCTAGAGGTATTAATAAAAGCCCTCTTAAGGGCTATATTAATAATATACTCTCTATATATAATAGAATAGTTAAAGAAGGAGTAGGTTTTATTAATTATATTAATACTAAACTCTCTAGTAAGCTCTTGCGTATTATTAGTATTAAAGGGTATACCTCGCGCAGGCTTAGCGTTTTTATATATAGGGTCTAGTACTAATATAGTTAAGGATTTATTATAAGTTATAAGGATAAAGAAGAGGGAGAGGTATAAGGCCCTACTTATAGCAGAGCTTCTTATACTTCTAGCTATAAGAACCTCTTAGGAAAGACCTCTTTAGTTAAGAAGTAACCTCTTATATAATAGCGTTTACCTTTAGTACCTTACTAGAAAGTCGACCTTTTAGGTTAAGAATTTATCTTATATAATAGCTTTTACCTTATTAGAAGGTTTAGTAAGGGTATTTCTAGGCTATAAGAGCCTTAGTAGCCTATTTAGCTCTAATATAATTAGCCCTAGTATAGCGCGCATCCGACTTTATACGAGGGTTTACTTATAAGTAGTAGGAATATATAGGGTTCCTATACTATTTTCTTTAACTAGTAGAGGGTATAAGTTAAAATACCTATATAGTATTTCCCAAATTATACCTATAAACTAGGTGAATTTATTATAGTCTTTTTACAAAGGGGCTGCGGCGTAATTCCGAACTCAATAATTATCCTACTTATTAGTAAGCCTACTTAAGCTAGGTTTATATATTAAAAATCCTAGACCCTATATTAGCTATACTATTAGTTAACTAGTTTTTTATTATTATCTAAGTAATATCCTTTACTTTATTATTATAATTAATAGAGAGGTATAAGGTTTATTATTTTACTATTAATTCTTTTAAATATCTAATAGTAAACAATACCTTTTTAAAATCTAATATAATCTTATTCATTTTAAATTATATATTAAGATTAAATATAAATTAATTACAATTAATTTAGATATCCCCCTTATACTTAAGTATTAAGAGGTACTTCTCTTAAAGTTCTAATTAGTACTTCTTTATTTTATTACTAATAACTACTTAATAAGTAATAGAGTTACTTATTAGAGTTAATAATTAGCTAGCCCTTAAGGCCTTAAGATATTCCTATTTATACTTTAATTAACCTTTTTTTTTTCTCTTTAATAAGCTAATCTAATTTAGCCTCTATTAACTAACTACTTAATCCTCTATTAATATCTTTATTATTATTCTATTTAATAAATATCTTATTTTATATTTAGCTATTTAATTACTCTTAGCTAGTAAGGGATTCTAATAATAATATTATATTTATCTCCTTAATAAACTTATAATTAAGTATTATATTATTATATATTATATTACTCTAATAATATATATCCCTATTAATATAAATAAGAGAGAAGAACGTATTATAAACTAATATAATATAAAATAAGAGAGTTAATATAGCTAGGTATATCTAAGGATAAATATTCTTCTCTAGCCCTCTAACTTACTATATAAGGGCTAGGGGACTTATCTAAGGCTACCTAGTGCTTCCCTATATCTCCTAACTCCTATAGACTTCCCTAACGTGGTCTGCTAAGCCCCTTTCCCCGCGATATTCCTGGCTCGTAACATAGAGCTTCTTCTCACTTATAAGAAGGACACTGTTATTATCACTGAGAAATTTTCTCAATGCGGCGATGTGGAAGGAGAAATGTGGCGACGGCATCATGGCTCTGCTTTAGGAACAAAAGAAAGGCGATATCACGAGTAAAGACGATGTCTTGTGAGAATCGCAAACCTACATCTGATCCCTTCTTCTCCATTCCGGAGGTTGCCATTTAGCCAGTATTGATTTCTCCAATATTCAGCTTTCCTTCTTGAATGTCGTAGCACGGCTGTAGATATCAGGAAGCTTACGGCATCATGGCTTAGGTTTGCCAAATGACAGTCCAAAGAGAGATTGATCAGATCGTCACTCGGCATTTGTTTTTGGCGGGAGGGCCACATGTCTTAAGAGTTATCTCACGCATTAGATACCCTCTTCACCATTTGGCTTCTTTGAATTGTTTTAGTACAACGTCAAAAAAATCCCTTTCGAGGTAAGAAACTTCCAGGACGGGGGAGACCTCCGGTACGCTACCCTCACATCCAGTGAAGTTGCATCAACCGCTTACTACTGTCATAATCGGGGTATCTATTCTACAGCGACTGACTGACTGACTGCTGACATGCTCAACCCGCCCTCCAACCGCCGTCGTCGTTTCTTTTATTTTCATCTCAGTTTGTCCCCTTTCAGTCGGTAAAATTCTATCTTCGGCTTCGCAGCGCACGTCTTCGCCGAAACATGGTATACGCTTCTCATTCAAAATAAACTCAACCGGAAGAAGAGGGAATAGCTCACTGTGTCAAAGTTGACCCTGTTTGGGCCGCAGCAGTTTGTGGTGTTTGATGTAAAAGAACTTCAAGAACCTCCTCGAGGGCTACCATTGGCAGGCTGTTTGCGGTTCATCAGACCGCTGAAGAAGGCTTGCAGCTTATCGTTGTCCATTTCATCGGGGCTCTCGTCTGCAGTATCAGCCGGCGGCGTGGTCGGTTCCTGTGCAGAGCTGTATGTCTGGCGGTCCTGTGTCCTGTTAGCCGCTTGTCCCGCTCCTAATGCGCTCGGTTGAATGCTCACCTTAAGGCGCTGCACCATGTCGTCGGCGTCCACCTGGATGCCTCCCATGTTGAACTGCACGGGTCCAATATGCTGGCTGACCTTGCCATCGCCCTGCCTGAGCGACTGGCCAAGATCCGGCTCGTCCGCTCGTTGACTCGTCCTCGACTTTGCATCGTCTGCCTTCTTGTCCTCCGCGCTCCTGCTGCGGTATTGCTCGAGCGTCTGCAGGCTCGAACCCAAAAACTCTTGTGTGTCTGTCGATGACATCTCCAATTGTGAGGGGTCTGCGTCGCGGCCTGCGAACGAGATGGAGCTGCCAACGCTGGTGAGATCGCGGATCCAGTCCTCGTAGGGAGCGACAGCGGAAGACCAGACCTCGCCGTTGTAGTCCCCGTCTGCTTTGGCTTTTTGGATGATGTCCAGACCATCGGTGGTCATGGGAGGTGAGGGGAAGGTGGATTGTAGGTCATGGGACCAGCCCTGGCTTGTTGCTTCGACGTCGAAGCCGTCGCGGAGCACACGAATCTTGCCCCAGGAGTCCCAGTTCGGAGGGACGAGGATCTTATCCCTGTCGATCACGTTGTGCTTGAGCGGTTGTCGTTTGAGAAGGGAGGTGATGCCTAGGCTGGAGTGTACCAAGCTTGGTATGGACGACGGGACGTTCGGCGTAGTGTAGATGAGAGATGCGCCGTCTACGCAATATTAGCTCGGGCTTTCAGCAACAAGTGGGACATACTTACGTCTCAATAAAGCGGTCCTAAGGTATTGCAACACCTGATCAAAGTCGCCTTCTTTCCAGCCCTGTGTCTTTTCCAACTGCTCCATTTTTTCCGCCTGCGAGATCGTCAGTTTTCGCAAGTCTTTCTCTAGCTCTAGAACTACTCACATTCTGGCAAACCACGCACAATGGCAGCCCAATACCCTCTTCCCACTCACCGGGGCCAAGAGGCAACGCTACGTCTCCTTCGCTCGTGGTTGCTCCTGTGCCATCCAGATTTATCGACCCGCCTCCTCTACCCCTGTCTCGCCAGCCCACCATTACCTCCTCCATCACCGCTTGGCACTCGTGGCTTGATTTCTCTAGGATACTTCGCATGAACAAGATCCATTCTCTCAGTTGCCGCATCCAGAGGTGTGGTGTTGACCAGTCCAGGAGTATAACCATTAGGGTACTTGGTATCGTCTCCGGGGTGATTAGCGGTTGGATAAGTTTCGGGAAAGCTTCTGAAGGCGTCGACAGCATGTACAGAGAAATTCTCGCCAGTATGTCTGTCCCAAGTCAGTATCAAGCTTCAGACGACATGCTACGAAATGGCAACTTACCTTCTTGATCGGCATCTAGCACATCATAGTAAGTGTAACCCAGAGCGAAGCTGTTTGCGACAGGCGGTGTCTTAGAACTCTGTCGGTCCAGGCTTCGCTTCTCGCTGCTGTGCGACAGCGATTCAATAAAATCCCGTTGGGAGTCGGGATTGCCGCCGAGCACGATCATGTTCTTCTCCGGTAACCGCTTGCCGCTAGCGACATTGTCGAGCATGGAGCTCCAGAGGTCCTTCTTCTCGCCATTGCGCCCATCCGACCCCGTGGAGGCCGAGGTGTACGTTGACACCCTGTTTGCACTTGCCGTCATGTTTGCGGTTATCGGAGAGGACACATGGGGGGAGCGATGAGGAGGGGCACTTTTCGTGGGTCCAGAGGCGGGAATGCGGTGTTCTTGGTTCGGGGCGGTCGGTGGGTTGACGGTGGGCAGCTTTATGCCAACACAAACAAACGCGTCTCGGTTCAGAAATCGCAACTCAGTGGACTGCGAGGTAGCCTAGGTAGGGTCACGGGACTCTTGAAGGCGAGTAGAAAGCCGCACGTCGATCGATAGTGCGGTTTTCAAAACAAGAAATATTATCACTGGAAGCTGGAGATCTGCCTCAAGCAGCCTGTCGAGGCCTTCACGAATTCCTACTCTTGATGCCCCTTCATCAAAGTGTCGGGGAATTTCCAGCCCCGGACCGGCTGTTTTCCCGAAGCCCCAAACGTGCTGTCATGGCGCGGCACAGTGCGCTACCGAAATGCCAATTTAGGGGTCGTCTACGGGCGCGTTGGGGGAAATGACGCACTGACGGTAGTTACGCGAGCCGCCTTATCGGCCGCCTGAGCACCATGGTGGAGCTTCAGCGGAGCTTGGGACGTCGCTTTCTTCAGCCTTGCAGACTTGCTGGGTGCTGCGGTTACCGGTAGCCTTCTTTCTAGAAGTCTACCTCAAGTCAATACGATCACTTGAGACCAGAAGGTACGACTTTCGTCAATCCGTCAAGATGAACAAGATTCGCGCGATCCAGGAGTTGAACAAGAAGGAGATCGAACATGGAATGTGAGTACAAGCTCTGTTCCTGATATTCTGACTGTACTGACAGGAGTAGCTCCCCCGAAGGTTCCTGGCACGTCGACTACCGCGACACCGCCTACATCTACTTCGGCGGTCTTCCCTACGAAATGTCCGAGGGTGATGTGATTACAATCTTCTCCCAGTTCGGCGAGCCCGTCTGGCTCAAGCTGGCCCGCGATAAGGAGACGGGCAAGTCCAAGGGCTTCGGATGGCTCAAGTACGAAGACCAGCGCAGCTGCGACCTCGCAGTCGACAACCTCGGCGGTGCGACCATCGGCAGCCGGATGATCAGCGTAGACCACGCGCGCTATAAATTCCGCGACGACGAAGATCCGGACGAAGGCAAGGTGGACTGGGCGACGGTCTCAAAGCTGGAAGGCGGCGGCGACAAGACGGACGAAGATTCTGACAACGACGACGACGAGGAGGAGGAGCAGCGGCCACAGCTTCCCGAGGAGAGGGAGCTTGTGTTGCTGATCAGAGACCACGACTACGACGATCCGATGAAGGACTTCTTGATTGAGGAGAAGAAGAAGGAGATACAAGATGCGTTAGCGCGGCGCGGGGACAAATCTGAGAGGAAGGGAAAGCACAAGCACCGTCACCGATCGCATCGGTCGCGCAGGCATGACAGTGACGAGGAAATGAGGGACGCGGATAGGAGCGACGATAGACATCGCAGTCGGAGATCGCGCCGCGATGACACGCCCGAAGAGAGGGACCGCAATGATGGGAACAGGAGTTCGCGCCGTGAGAAGCGGCGAGGCAATTCTCGGGAACGAGAGTCTAGAAGGAACGGCAAGAGCCACAGAGATAGGGACCGTTCCAGGGATAGCAGGGACCGCGACCGCGACTGCGAAGGAGATGATGATCGGAGGAGAGAGCGGCGTCGTGACCGTCATGAGTCGGCAGAGCGCCGCCACAGGAGACACAGGGACCACGATGAGGAGCCACGGCACAAGAGAAGAAATCGGAGCAGGTCGCCCCAGTCTCGAAGATGATGTAGTTTTTACACAGAAACGAGCGATGCTGTCGCTAATATCGCTGATACCCCTGCGATGCCTAAAACCTATGATGACCCTGTGGAAAACGCCCTGCCGTGACCCCAAATCAATGGAACTGAACTGTCGCTGCGGCACGAGACCTATGGTCCGCTGCCCAGATACCTCTTCCATCCCTCACGAGTGACATATCGGCGTCCATCTTCACCTTTGGTGATGATAAACTTCTCCCATCTGGCGTCCTGTCCGGCGCCGATAACGGCCAAACTCTCCTCGTTGATCCATCCGATGACGCCTTTCTGTGGTTTTGTCGTCCCTATTGTAGTCTGTTCTGAGAGGGGCAGTCCGCCGATAAGAGGGTCGTCGCCGGCCTCGAACGGTGCCGACGCAAATGAGTAGACGTCTGAGAACATCCTCGGCATCAAGGGAATCTTACCCAAGAAACCCCATCTGCCCTTTCCATCGTCACCCGGCCTTCCCGCAAGGATACCTGACCCTGCCATCGATGCCGATGGACTTGTCGGCGCGGTTGTAGGTTTCTTGGGGTGCGGGACATCAAACACATGCAGGGTCGACTTGTCCGATGTACAAGCGAGCTTCGTTCCCTCCGGGCTGAAGCCAAGAGAAAATATCGTTGCAGGGTCCACGCCTCGGCGCAGCTCGACCAGTTTGGCACAGTTAGTAGTCGCAAACACTCTGATCAAGGTGCCCATTTCGCTCGCAGTAGCCAGAAGCTCTCCGTCTGGGCTCAACTGTAGAGCTTTGAGGGCTGAGGAGTGAGCTGGAATGATGCTGACGTTGCCGGTGCCTATGTCGACAAGTTGAACCTGACCCACCGTTCTACCTGGGAAAGCGATCGTCTTCTCCGACATGCAGCAAAGACCAAGGGGGTTGTCTGTAGTCTCGTACACAGACTGGAGGTCAGGCAACTTCGCAAAAGAGTAGACTCGCACGCTGTTCTGGAGCGCAACGACGATGCGATTACGGCCGATGCGGACGCCTCGGACGGTTGTCAGTGAAGCAATTTCAATAGCCACTCTGCCTTTAGCGTCATCCCAAATGATTGTCTGCGATGTCTCAGTCCTTGATGTCCCGTGAGAAGGACAGAGAATCGCACCTTGGTAGTGCTATACTTTGGCTGTCTTCCGCCGCCCACTAAAGCGAGATAGTTGGTGGTTCCCATCATCTCGACGAGGCCGATGCCGGCGTTGAAGTCTGCCAAAAAGTGAGTTTCCTGCTGTCCACACATGAGAAGATTCGTTTCGGAACAAACCTCTTGATGCCTTAAGCAGACACGATTTTGTGTGAAAGACTGCATGTTGTCAGCGGCCGATCTGAGATTGGTGCCTGGCAAACGTACTGCATATTCCAGTATTTAGGCCTACAGAGAAGCAACTCGCATCGTTGTTGAAGGAAACCGACAGAACGACGTTTGACGGCGCCGTCTCTATGGGCGGCCGCGTATTCATGATGAAAAGGCGCTGAAAAGATGACACTGACTGGTAATGGTGATAGCAACGACGCTGAGAAGCGATGGTGCAAGGCCGGTCGGCCTAGCTAGTGCTGTGCTATTTGTCGAATCTATTCGTTATAATATCATCCTTGAAGGGATATTTCTTTCCAAGTAAGAGGCCACCAGCTGATGTTCGACGATGAGCTGGGCACTCTTATTGAACGATAGTTGTTACTTGGTAGAGCGGGTCACAGTCAGCTGGCCAGCCGAGTCAGGAAGCTGGGAGAACCAACAGGGGCTATTGATAGGTGGACAGCTGTACTAGTGTCCTGAGTGAAGCTTCGAAGGGCCTCAAAGCGATAGAACGGTGTCTCTCTGTCAACGGCTCTACAAGATGTTAACACGATTCCGTGGGTAATGTCTCTGAAAGTCGGCCTGGGGCAGCTGGGACCGCGACGTTGGAACGAGGTACGTATCGTCGCTTTCTCAGCAGGCGCAGCAGAAACGGCGATCGAGACTAATGAGAGGCAGGTGTGTTGGAGAACGCGTGCCAAGTGGCACCATCTGTGAGCCGCCTGGCGGACACCGAAACATGTTTGGCCTTCAGCAAACCTACAGACACGATAGATCAAAGCTTCAGGCTTCTGTCACGACTTGCACGGACCATGCTCAGTCTCGTGACCTGTCACCCTCCTTCCCCCAAAATTGCCCGAGGATCCCCCGCTACCTAAGCCAGCCCCCGAAGAGACTAGCGCCAAATTTGGAGGAAAGGAGCGTGGGCCGGGGACTTGCTGACCCCCTGAATTGGGCGTACGGCCGTCAATTGGCTGAGGACAACTTGGGGACCTCCTGCCGCAACATTTTGTGTGAAATTGCATTTTCCAAGAGCCGTCGGTCAAGACCCTCCCGTCCCCTTTAGCACCTGCATCTCCTGTCCGGACCCCCCAGGTCCATTCCACTACAACGACACTTGGGATCCAGCAGTCCTTTCGTTTCATCCACACGACACGACACGACACGACAATACGCTCGCTGTCCCTTTCAACGCCAATACACCGTTCTTTCTCGTCTATCATTGACTTGGTCGACGAGTTCTTTCATAAACTGCGTTCAAGTCTAGCCGTTACATTCCATCCGTCGTCGTATGTTTTCCCACGTCCCCTGAATTGCACCCGTTGGCCCCCGTCACCAATCCCTCCTTGGGACCTCGAGAAGCCACCACCGCCTCAGTACATTTGCACGTCTGGATATATACAATTGCTAATATTAACAACAATATTGCAGAAGATGATGCGCAGAAAGAAGAACGTGAAGAAGGGAATCCAGTTCTGTTTGATGGTCTGCGGAGCATCAGGCACTGGTACGTCCTTTTCCCTCGGGCACACTCTCTCGTGTCCGCTCGATCTCCGAGTGCCATTGACTGACATTTGATTTCTTCAGGAAGAACGACCTTCGTCAACACCCTCTGCGGCAAGGGCGTGTTGGGCCACAAGGAGTCAGACGACCCTAACAGCGCGTCTGTCGAGGACGGTGTCAAGATCAAGCCGATCACCGTTGGTTCGTGTTCGCCGCAGCGGATCATACAAGCAGCAGCATGCTAACTAGAAGTAGAGCTGGAGTTGGACGAGGAGGGCACCCGCATCTCTTTGACGATTGTCGATACCCCCGGTTTTGGTGACCAGATTGATAACGAGGCCAGGTATGACAACCTGAAAACTTGTGGAGGATCTCTTACTAACCCACGACAGCTTCTCCGAGATTGTCGGTTACCTCGAGAGACAATACGATGACATTCTTGCCGAGGAGTCCCGTATCAAGCGTAACCCCCGTTTCAGGGACAACCGTGTGCACGCTATGTTGTACTTCATCACCCCCACTGGTCACGGGTGAGTTCATCGAGCGCAATTGGCATTTGATGAAAACTAACGCTAACACCCGCCCAGCCTCCGTGAGCTGGACATTGAGCTGATGAAGCGCCTCGCTCCCCGTGTCAACGTTATCCCCGTCATTGGTCGCGCCGATTCCCTGACTCCCGCAGAGCTCGCCGAGTCGAAGAAGCTTGTGATGGAGGACATCGAGCATTACCGCATTCCCGTTTATAATTTTCCTTACGACATCGAGGAGGATGACGAGGACACTGTTGAGGAGAACGCTGAGCTGAGAGGCCTCATGCCATTCGCCATCGTCGGCTCTGAAGAGGTTGTCGAGATTGGTGGCCGCCAGGTCCGCGCTCGCCAATACCCTTGGGGTGTCGTTGAGGTCGACAATCCGCGCCACTCCGACTTCCTTGCCATTCGTTCCGCCCTCCTCCACAGCCACTTGGCTGATCTGAAGGAAATTACCCACGACTTCTTGTACGAAAATTATCGTACCGAGAAGCTCAGCAAGTCTGTCGAGGGCGGTGCTGGAGTGTACGTTTTGTCCGAGCCCCTTTTACCGCCTCACGCACTGACATATCGCAGTGACTCGTCCATGAACCCCGAGGACCTCGCCTCGCAATCTGTGCGCCTCAAGGAGGAACAGCTGCGGCGCGAGGAGGAGAAGCTTCGCGAGATCGAGATCAAGGTTCAGCGCGAGATCAACGAGAAGCGCCAGGAGCTCTTGGCTCGCGAGTCTCAGCTCCGCGAGATCGAAGCCCGTATGCAGAGGGAAGCGTCTGCAGCAGCCGGCGGCCCGGCCGAAGCTAACGGCGACAATGAAGCCAACTAATCCATCTTTGGCCCTGCTTATGGTTACCCCGAAACTGCGACGTTGGTCTTTTTCTATACTGGCGTTGGTTTCTGTGCTGTGTTGAAAGAGAAAGAACATTATTCCCCTTTGCGAGTTCGTTTCTCTGACACGAAGATAAAACCCTCAAAAGGTCTACTATGAATGCGACGACTGGGAAGAGGCTACCGGTTGGTAGAGTTTGTGGACGCCGGGCGGTGTGTCGTCTCAAAGCTTAGGTTGAAGAGCTTTTGGGCGAGTTCATGGAGCAAGGGCGTAGAACGTCAGGAATTTTGTTACCCGTCGATCTGCAACTCTCATCCCGATTCCACCGCCCAACCGCATCTTTCCGGCTGTGCCTTTGTAGCCCTTTTACTAACGCCCCCATTTTCCTTTTCTATTAGTGGACTTCTAATGCAGATATCAAATTACTTTACCGCTTCATCATCTACCCGCGTCACTCACAATGAAATATCGCAATGTGAAACTGTTTACTACCGATTTTGTTCACTATATAAGTGCTGATGCAAAAGCAGACCACAACACTCGAAGTACATGCCAGCCCATAAAATTGACACTGAGGTGATTGTAACAAAATAACTAATTTCTATTAAATTCATTTTCGTGACCGCCACAATCATTCTGCCTATTCGTCCCCCATGTGCACCTACCCCACATGACTTAGTTGTTCTGCTGACTGTTCAGGATGCGCAGAATTGCCAAGAATAAGTTGATGATGTCGAGATACAGGCTGATGGCAGCGGCGATCTCCTCCTCAACATGGTGCTTGCGAATGACAAGCTGGGTGTCGACGAGGATGTACGCGCTGAAGATCAAAGCAACGAGACCTCCGTAGACAAGCTCGCCGGTGGAGCTATAAGGGAAAAAGGCGGCCATGAAGCCGAACAAGACAAGTCCCCAGAGGGCGCCGAAGAGGTAAGGCATCCATGAGGTGAAATCGTACTTGGTCTGGCAGGCGAAGAGAGTGAGGAAGACGAATATTCCGGCGGTAAGGATGACTGCATTCAGTACGATCTCGGTCCTGTAAAAGGAGACGATGACGGAGATGGTGTAGGCCTCAGTCAGGGTGAAGAGACCGAGGAAGAGTAGGTTCGTGGGGTAAGACTTGCGTTTCCAGAAGGTCAAGAGCATGAAGACGATCGAGCCAAGGAGCTGAGAAGATCCGGGTTAGTGGCGAACGCGGAAGCATACGTGAGGGGAGGGGAACAAACAGAGGCCCAGACGAGACCGGGATGAGACTGGATCCATGTCTTGTAGCCGGTGCTCCAGAAGCTGAGGACAGAGACGGCGCCGGTCGCGATGAGTTGGACGGTCAG
The DNA here is from genome assembly GCA_036785755.1 of Colletotrichum ledebouriae. NCBI lineage: Eukaryota > Fungi > Ascomycota > Sordariomycetes > Glomerellales > Glomerellaceae > Colletotrichum > Colletotrichum ledebouriae. The sequence continues at coordinate 18,126 of JAVHLU010001299.1, read as the reverse complement.
GATGGCGTAGACCTTTCGGATGAACTGGTTGCGGATGTCGGTCGTCGCTTCGGCTACTGAACCACCGAACTGCAGTTCGTGTTAGTCGCGGTCGTCGTGAATGCGCGGGTATCGGTTGGAGGACCACATACCTTAAAATCATCGGGGAGGTCATCGTCCTGGCTGCTACGGGGAGCGCCGCCGCCAAAGAGGCGATCGGTGTCCTGGGCCGAAGAGGTGTCGGCCTGGTAGGACGGGGGCGGCTGGGTGTAGCTGGTGCTCTCGTCCGGGTCTGAGGTCGGAGCTTGGGTGTACTTTGCAGTTGAGGCCATTTTGGCGATCGTTTCTTGCGCTGGGCGCTAGTAAGAGGGAGTTTTGTGGGATGTAGCGGGCTTCTGATGTAAGTGAGGAAGAAAATTGAGCGGAAGTGTCGGAGAGGGTTTAGGTGGTGAAGTAATCGATAAGAATAAGGTCGTGTCGTGTCGTCAGAGTCATGTGGGGAGTGTAGTGGTGATGCGACCGGCGATTACCTACATTACGCTCTAATGAATGTGGCTGCTGCAGCCTGGGGTAGAGTGTGGCGGAGCAGAGTGGGGTCATGTGATAGGATTCTGTAGGGTTGGAAGAGACCCGGAGGATCTTCCTGGTTCTGTTTCTTTTGATGCATATAATCGTTCAAGGGCTAGGCCTATGTATACATGCATAATCTCAGCTCATAGAGATCAATGCAGTATATCGATCAATCAGCGTTATTCATCTAGCATTTCCCTTGCACTCGTTCGTGAGGAGCCCCCGGAAAGTAAGCGCGAACGCTACTACGTAGCCAACGGTCGCGAGGCAGGGCAATCTGTTTTCTCACGATTCACTTAAGGAGCTTTAGGAACTCACGATCTTGGCAAACGTGTGATCTGACGTTGCGCACTCTCGTGACTCGTGTCATCGATAAATGGACATTTCGTTTGCGGATCCAATGGGATCATTATGCTATCCCATCCGTACTGCAGTTTCGCAGTTTTATCAGATTGCCGTTGCTGCCGTTACTGCTGCAGTCGTTGATGATTCCTGCCAACCCGTACTCCTACCTTTTCTTCTTTGTCAGACTGCTCACGAGTAAAGTCACGGGATTCATTCGTATTGCTTGGGGGTGCTAATTGAGCCGCCTCGATGGATATCTGAGGGGTGCAGAGTTCGCGACCGATGATTTCCGACAAGAGAGATGGGATGAAACGCGGAATCCGATCTGACAATTTTCTGTGTTCTGTGCATGGAATTCGTCTGCGAGGAAGAGGCGAAAAAAAGTATTCTGGGACCTGATTCGAGATGGTGTCTGTGATGCGAGGTCCGTCCGTATTCGTCTGGTGTTTCGCTACGGGCGGGCGGTGGTGTCTTGACGCCTACTGATTCATTTGACAATTGACATTGGCGCTGGAAGTATCTGTCCAGCACTATGCCTCTAGCATTGAAGGAAGGGTCGTAGATTGAGCTGTTTTCATTGTTGGTGCATAGCGGCTCCTTCGAGATGATGTTATTTCGCTGAATTAGCGTTCTGACGGCAGCGAGCCGTCTCTTCTGGACGCCAATTTGGGCGAGTGACGATTGGCTGGGAGTGACTGACAAGCGACTTTTGACATCGCGTCTGTCGACTGCACCTCATGGCTGTGGCCCAGGCGTTCTACGATGACGGACTCGAGAGTCCAGGCGTGCATGAGGCCGGACATGTTTATCGGCGCATGGGTGCAGGTGCAGGTTGCAATTGGGATGTCAGTGTCAGTTGGTTTGCACAGATGAAAAGGGGTAATACCAAAAAAAGGAAGTAGAAAAAAAGGTGATTGATTAACAGATGGGGAATATATGCCAAACAACGATAAGTCGATAAGAGGCTGGGGTTAGAAAATCACCTCATCTTAAGGATAGGTATGACAAGATGAAGATAGGCCGTTTCTCGTCACATTGCTAACGAGAAAGACGATACCATGGGGCAAAGAGCAATCAAATTATCAACATCACCATCAGCTCTCCCGGGAAACGGGACAAGGAGAGAAAGTAAACGAGATCAACCCCATTAGAGCAATGGCTCGACACGGCCGAAACTTGTTGAGGAACAGTGACCCGCAGCTTCGTCCTCCCTCTGTCCCTCTGTCCCTCTGTCCCTCTCTGTCTCTGCATCCTTGATGCTTGGTTTCTCTCCGTAAGGCATTGGCAGCGGCCCCTCTCTGTCAGGCGTCTGTGTTCCGTCCTTGGCCTTTGGGTTTCTAAAATTCTCAGCGTCTTTCCAAGATCCATCTGTCGTACCAGCCCAGGTTTTCTGTTGAAATAGACTTCAATCATTGGCGCTCAAGGTGACCGAGGACTCGTGGGACTTGGAGCAAATAACACTGGCGGGGAGACTTGACATGGGCCGCCGCCAATCATTCTCACAATTTTAAGCTCCGTCCAATTCTACTGCGCCCAGGCTCGAAATGGATAGGGGTCCCCCACCTTTTCTTCCCCCAAGTACAGTAGAAATGCACTCGAACCAAGGCACTCGAACCAAGGCACGTACCGATTCGTACCTGGAGATCCGGCACAACCTGTGCGAAAGGAAAGAACCCCTGTGTTTCTATTGGCCATTGGCCGAACCCCTTGCCCCTTCTACGCTCGACCACATCCCTTGCCAGTGACCCCGTGTCTACCCATTGTAGTAGCGTCCCCTTTCGTTGCTTTCACATTCCCAAGTTCATGATTCCTTTCTTCACCGCCTTTGAAAGCCAACGGGCGGGTTGGAGATCTGTGTACTGAACGAAACCAACCAAGCCCCCTTGTTCTTTCGGCTCCCCTGCCTTTTTGTCTTCACGGGGGGAAGCTGGAGTTGGCTGGTGGCCAATGGGCTCGCCAACTTTGAATGTCGGGTTCTCAGCGACTGGAGCACCCGGCTGCTTCCCTCCCCGAAGGCCGTGGACGTGTGGACATTTGGACATTGTGACATTGGACCTTGAAAGGTGCAAGGGCTTCTGGAGTGGAGAGTCTTCGGGGCGAGTGGGAAGATGCTTCCAAGGATGCGACAAACCCCCTCGCGTACCCTGTACTTATCTCACCACCTTTCCAACTGCTGCCAACCGCCAACTGAACCCTGTGAAAACGGAAGAAGAAAACACAAGAAAAAAGTATCCTCGACTTCCCATCTCCCTCCTTCCCCCCACCGAACACGCAGCCCACCTCCAGTATCCAGCAACATTGCAACAACCAGCGGCACCGCACCGAGAGAGAGAGAGAGAGAGGCAAGCAGAAGAGAATAATACGGTTACGGTACGGTGCGGTACTCGCTACCCTTTTGCACAGAGCGCCGCCGCAGCAGCACACCTTACACGAAGCACTTCTGCTGCACTCCTGATCCCAGCAGGTTCTGGAGCAAGTAGCAACTGAGCAGATCCTGACCCGTCTTGGTCGTGTACCTGTGGTGTCCTGCCCTGCCACCGTCTCCAGGGTTCCCGTGTCGGTTGCGTGCGACGCTGCCCTTACAATTCCCATCTTCTCGATCCTCAACCTCCCTCAAACCGACTTGGTCGTTCGTTTCCTCTCTCCTCTCCCTCTCTGGCCGAGATCACGAAGCAGGAAGCGCCCTTCTCGATCGCGAAAGCGCTCTGCACTACGGAACTGCGCCGCAAGGTAACGCCCTCGACCGCCCGTCGTTATCGTTGCCCAGCATCAACCACTACCAAAAGTTGGTAGACTCAAACCAGGACACAACACTCGTCCGCCTCTGTCTGACCATCACGGTCTTCCCCGCGACCTCATTTCAAACCGTCGCCCTCCCGAAACGACCCAATTGAGTTCCGATTGGAGCTCAATCACCACCTAACATGGCCGACACCGCCGACCATACGGCGACCTCGCCAGTTTCCCCCATCTCTCCGGTTTCGCCCGTTTTCGAAAGCCACAGGAATGGCATCAAGCGCAATGCTAGCACGAAGCAGCTCAAGCTCATGAACGGTCCCCTTTACCAACAGGGCCACAACAACGTCAACGTTGTTCTCGTCAGAAGGGTCAGGAGGAAAGACGACAGCGCCTGGAAGATGTTGAGCAGGTGGATGGTTGAGAACCAAATCGGTATGTAGCGTCTCCGTCACTATGCTCCTTTGTCTTTTCATGTCTGCTCTGTTACCCCACGCGCGCCGACTCCAAGCCACAATCGGAGCGACACTGTGTTCCCCGACCTTACCACGAGACATAGCTTCCACTTCCATGTGGAGAGTTGCAGATCCAGCTAACGTCTTCTGCTCTCAGGTCTCTCCTTCAACCTCCTTGCGCTTCTGTTCCTCGCACACTTCTTCATCCCCAAGGCGCAACCTCATACGATCAAGTTCTTCACCCTCTCCTACAAGAATCCCGAGACCGGCATGTACGGCGCTGGTCTCGGTGATGGCTGCCTCATCGCTTTCTGCATCGTCCTCTTCACCGGTCTGCGCGCCGCGACCATGGAACACGTGCTGGCACCCTTGGCCAAGATTTGGGGTATCTCTAAGCGCAAGGACCTGACGCGCTTCAGTGAGCAGGCTTGGTTATTGTGTTACTACATGGTTTTCTGGCCCCTGGGCGTGGTATGTGATCCGCGCAGGATCTCGGAACTAGCGCGCAATACTGATGTGGTTGCAGTACATCTACAAGACGTCTCCCTACTGGCTTGATTTGAAGGAGCTTTGGACGAATTGGCCCCAGCGCGAGCTGGTCGGTATCAACAAGTTTTACATTTTGGCGCAGTGGGCTTTCTGGCTGCAGCAGATCATCGTCATCAACATTGAGGAGCGCCGCAAGGACCACTGGCAGATGTTTACCCACCACATCATCACCTGCTCCCTGATCTCCTCCTGCTACAGCTACCACCAGACCCGCGTTGGTAACCTCATCCTCGTGCTGATGGACGTTGTCGACATCTTTTTCCCTGTAGGTTTTATTTTGCGCTGCAGATGGCCAAGCTACTGACCCTTCACAGCTTGCCAAGTGCCTCAAGTACGTCGGACTCAACGCCCTCTGCGACTTCATGTTCGGTACGTTCGTCGTTTCCTGGCTGGTCGCCCGCCACATCTTTTACGTCATGGTCTGCTGGTCTATCTACGCCGATATCCCCGTGGTCATCCAGTCCGGTTGCTACCAGGGCAAGGAGCCCAACGTCAGTGGGCCGCTCCCCATCCCAGAGAACTCCTACAAGTACATGCTCGAGCCATTTTACAAGCCTGATGGCCTCGTCTGCTGGAACGACACCACTACGTGGTCTTTCCTCGTCCCGCTCCTGGTTCTCCAGGTTATCACCATTGGCTGGTTCTTCATGATCCTCCGTGTCGTCATGAAGGTCCTTCGCGGCGGCAACGCCGAGGACACCCGCAGCGATGATGAGGGTGAGGCCGAGGAGGAGGAGGAGGCTGACTACGTCTACGAGGAGGCTCAGCCCCTGGAACAAGAGGTTGGCGTTGAGGACATCGACCTCAAGAGCTGGGAGCGCAGGACGGGCATCAAGAGGCAAGCAAGCGCCTCTGGGGTGAGCCTTCCGGGCCACAGTGACCGCAAGGAACTTCTCGGCAGAATCGGCTGCGAGAAGCAGGTCGACTAGACGTGAAGAGACTGCTTTTCGTTTACCATGGATATGAAACACGATCCATACGGACAGAGGCAGCGTCCATTGTACAAAGCAAGTTGGCATGGGGAGAAAGAGGAGTTTCAGAGCAGTCGTATCCGCTCGGCCAAAGACTGGACCGAGGCAGTGCGACCACAACGTACTATTTACTAGAAATCCATGGATGCGGCGCCTGGATGACGGGGCACCTCACAGGCAAAGATGACATTTGGTTTGGTTTATTATTATTATTTCAAAGAAAGGCGAAAAAAGAAAAGTGCGGAAGGTCGAGAGATGGTCATCTCGTCGCATTGGGGATTTTTTTTCTTTTCACGGTTGGACGTATTGAGAAATGAACCAAAAGTCCTTTGAGTTGATGCATATCATGAAACTGGTATTTTATGACGTGATCTGGGCAGCTAGCAGTGACTTGACTTGACTTTCGAAGGACTTGATCTTGATCTTGACTTTTTGCTGCAAAGTCACAGTATAGTAGACGGTGACGCCACTTGAAAGCACGATAGAGGTGTACTCTATCCAGTTCTAGATCTCAATAACTACGTCCAGTCGACGTTCACATGATGTGTTTCGTCGTTGCCAATGTTGCCAATGTTCTGGTCACAACCCACTTCCGAGGTAGCAACAATGTTTTCAATGTGCTTACCAGCGCGATCGAGTACACAAGTAATTGATGAAATTCAGAGAAGAATAGGACTCTGACGATAAGTTCCAGGCAGCAGTGGTGATGTAGCAGGATGGTTCATCATTTCCGGCAACAACCTGTTATGCGGTGACTTACGACCCCTTTCCGGCTTGGTGGGGATCTGGGTCTCGAGACTCCGTTTATGGTTATAAATCAGGTCCTACTCGGCGCGCCGTTGTGGTGGGGCCGAAGCCCGAGCCATAATCCGGAAAGCCGGCGCCGACCTCCGGCGTTTTGACCACAACCTCGGCCAAACTCGGCGCCGGAGCGGCTACTTCACCGAAACTGCTTTCGCCAGTCGACCTTCACGACGGGCTCTGCTACCGCCCTCACATTGGCGGTACCGCTTCTGCGCACCCTGTAGCTTCCTCCCTAACGGACGCTGCCGTCTCCTGGATTCTCTTTGTCAGTTTGTCGGCCTTCTCGGTTATTTTCTTGTACAACTTGTGGTTTGCGCCCCGCCTACTGTCCCCAACTCCTGGCAAAGAAGTTTGTAGCTCTCTGCAAAGCTTCAAGGCTTCGTCCAACTTTTCCTTTTTATCCAAGCACTGAATCAAGGTCCAGACAGCCATTATCCGGTCTCTATGCTCTCCGTCTGATCCGACGACCGCTCCGTAGAGTTCCTTGGACGTTGTTTGCCGGATCCACGATTCGGCCTGGTCCAGATCGCCCTTATCCATAAAGGCCTGTCCAATCCATAATTTGCCGGCCAAGACTCCGAGATGTGTTTTCCCCAAAGCCCTCTCTGCAACCTCGAGGGCCTCCTTCAAGGTCTTCTCTGCCTCGTCGTAACGGCCGCGGGCTGCCATGACTCTACCCAAGTTCCCCTTGGCGTATAGAGTGTACGGGTGTGCGTCGCGGAAGAGCAATTTACGCTGTTCAAAAACATCCCTTTCCAGCTCTTCTGCCATTCTCAGATCTTCTTGCACCAGTTTCGGGCCTCTCTCCGCCAATTCTAGCCTCGTCCCAGCATGGAACAGCGCGATGGCGTACTCTTCCTTGAAGCGCAGAAATTCCTCTTGGGAAAATGTTCCCTGGAGCTCTAGGGCCCCTTCGTAGGCTCGCCTGTGATGTTCGAGAGAGGTTTCCAGGTTGAGATAGAAAAAGTGCACCGACCCCAACTGCAATTCGCATCTAAGCGTCTGCAAATGCTTTGCCCCGTAGACCCTCTCCAGCCCGTCGCGGGCCTCTTCCGTCAAATCCAAGGCCTCCTGCAGCAGAGTCATCCCGAGAACACTCGCGCCGAGTTCACGCATGATATCCAGCGTCTTTGGATGCTTTCTGCCGAGCGTCCGCATGCGCGACTCCAAGACCCGCCGTTGTATCACCATCGCAGGCTTGTGTTTGGTCTCCAGAGACAGCGCTTTTGCGAGACCCAGCTGAGCCATATGTGTCTTTGGGTCGTCGGACCCGAGATAAGTCTCTGCGTAACGCGTGACCGCTTGAAATAGTTCCCTCGCACCCGCAAAGTCGCCAGTTTCCAGGTACACCCTGCCGAATTTGGCATCCTCAAAGGCCTGTAACTTTCCGTAGTCCAGGGTCGGCGGAAGCCACGCAAAAGCGAAATACAGCATGGAAAAATGGCTTTTCCTCCTGTTTTGCGTTCGGACTCGGATCCTTTCCTCGCGTTGCTTGACGTGGTGGATGTGAGGTCTCAAGTCGCAGCGCATTGCAAGCTCGTTTGGCTCGTCATCACCGACGAGCCTCACGGCTCTCTGGAGTATCGTCTTGGCCAACTGACAAAAGACACCGTCCTCGGCGGCCATCGCCCGAGGCCGCTCGCGGACCCAAAGGTGCACCATCGGGTGCATATGATATCGTTCGTCACCCGCATCTTTGTCGCCGCCGCCGCTGCCGTTGCTCTCACCGGTGAACGTTTGTATCAGGCCTCGGTCTTCCAATTCCCGCACCGCCGCCTTCAGCCGCCCTGAGACGACGAGTTCCAAATCTTCAACGTTGTAGTTCCGCGTGTTCTTCATCGCCTCGGGCAGAACGGGAGGGGTTTCGAAGAGACCCAAAACGCTGACGGCGACGCCTTGCAGACGAGATCGCAAAGACGGCCGCGGAGTCTGAATCCCGGACTTTCTAACAATTTCGTCTTCCTCTTTTTGAAGAACCGCAGCCTTGTCGCTTTCTCGAAGCGGATTGATCGCGGCGTGAATGAACATGTCGAGGCGGATGTTCTGGAAGTGGAGGTATGAAAAGACTTGCAGGATTTGCAGCGCGTCTTGGCACGCCTCGAGCTGTTCGCTGCCAGGCAACGCGGCACTCTCCAAGTCCACGTAGAGAGCCTCGTATGTACCGAAGATTGCCTTCTCTTGCTTGCCTTCGAGGAATGTCTCCCGCATGTTTTGTTTCGCACCGTCGTAAGTGTGCATTCTTCGTTCCGAGCGAAGACGGATCTGGTAGATGGTCTTTTCGACAAAGTCAATGTAGTTTTTGAACCCGCAGACTTTTCGCAAGATGGCTTTCCCGGCTTGAACCAATGCCAAAGGGATGAAGCTGAGGTAACTGCAGATCCCTTTTGCCTCCTTCGCTATTGTATCCGTCACTTGGGTAACCTGCGCGGTTTGGAACAGAAGGGTACTGGCCTCTTCTTTTCTCATGCCCCCGAGAGTTATGATCCCCGCTGTCTCGTACTCAACGTGGTGCCGGTTTCGAGTGGTCATGATCAACGATCCTCGATCTCCCGGGGGAAACATGCCTCCGATCCAATCGTCGTCCGAGTCGACGTTGTCAATTATCAGCAACCATTGGTAGTCGTCCGACAGGCTCGAGAGCCAGGTCTTTGCCCCCAAAAAGCCATCGGGCGGAGAACCGGATATTGCTGCGATCTTTCGGAAAGACTCAAAGGCATTCTTGTAGCTGCTGGCATCGACCCAGAAGATGCCCCAGTAGTTTGGTCTGTTGTCGATTGCGAATTTGAGCGCCAGCTCCGACTTTCCCGAACCAGCCTCTCCGTGAATGACGAGACGTTTCTGAGCGCTTCCCAAGGGGTCGAAGAAAGCTTTGTGTATTTTATCAAGCTCGTCTTGTCGGCCAACATACTTGTCTTTCGTGGATCTATCGACGAGAAAGTGTGTGTTTTTGCGGGAAATGCGAGTCGACCACTGAGCGCAAGCCTCCACAGCTTCTTCCAAGAGCTCCAAGTTGTGCTTTTCTTTGTAGTCTCTAGATCAGCAGTTAGTCGAGAAGAATCCCACCACAGGGGGTTTCGTGGTGGCTGACCACTTGTGCGTACCTATCGAGATCATTCAGGTTCTGTCGGAGTAGATTTACTTGCGCGGACAGCCTTTCCTTTTGTCTTTCGAGCTCAGGGGCTTCTCTGGGTCCCGACTTGGCTTCGAAAGCATAAGTGATGGCATCGTGCAGCATCTCCAAAGTCTGTGCTTGGTACTGTAGTGCGAGACAGATGACGTTGTAACTCTCTATTTTCCGTATGTAAGGGGCGGGCTCGCGATGGCCGGCATTCGGCGGAAAGCGAGGCGCCTCCATCACTTGATCTCTCAAGGGGCGAAGCGTGACATTGTTACAATGCTGGACTATGCGGTCAACGCTTTTACGAAGTTTGCGAAGAGAATCCAGATCCTGCGCTTTCCAGTCGGGCGTCGTTGGTCTTTCGCCTCGTCGTTCCCGCAGTTTATCATCTTTGACCTGCAAGCTTGCCTTGACGATGGAGTCCAGTTGAGATGTCAGGCCATAGATCCGCTCAGAGCCGGACGACTCAAAGCGTGAAAGATGACCGTAAATGGAACCGGCAGCCTTGGAAAGGGCCACTGCAGCTGCCTCCGACATGGCGATCGGAGATGCTTCGCCGGGCGACGCAGTACTTGTCAGCTATCTGTGGTATTAACAGGCATCGACCTAGATCGTGTGTGTCAGGGAAGATGACAAGTCCTGGGTGAAGAGAGGCCTTGCTTGGTTCAAATCGTGGGCGCAACATACCTACCTAGCAGACAACATGAACCAACCCCTCTACTGTTTGGCTGATGAGTAGCCCTTGCCAAGCGAGCCACGTCCCTATCCTCACGGTGCCAAGAGGGGGCGCGGGGAAAGGCGATGAACGTAATACCAATAGGAAGCTCCGACAGAAGCCCGAGGCTGTTGTGAATCAGACTTCTCTTATGGGTTGGTCATGGGGCGAAAATGCATGGCTGCTGGCTTCTGAGCTCACGTCAAGAACCCGAAAGTGAAGAGACGAGACGTAATATTTGATATCATTTTGTCAGCCGGAAAAGGGCTGCGATCCAATGGCAGCAAGTGCGCTAAAAGCTGCAGGGATGTGGAAGAGGGTGGGTGGTGGTATCGATTCCGCTCCGCCTGGAGCTGCGGCTGCTAAGAGACTCAGTCGTCTGGTTTTCAAGTGGGTGTGATCACAAGAGGTGGCTAGCTGAGTATGTCTGAACGATGCCACCAAACAAATATCTTGAGTGCAATCTTTACTTGGCAGAAAGCCGCATACCGGTGCGGCCAAGGTAGCCTGCTTGGAGCACATTCGGATGGGATTTTCTTTTCCGGCGGCGAAACGCAGGATGCCCCGAGTACATCACAGACGAGCCCATGTTGACTTCAGGTTTTCCAAGTAAGCCATGGACGCTATCTGCGGAAGGATGCCTACCCAAGAACACAGCCTGATCCAAATTCGTCATGGAGGGCTTGTGTTGGCTATGCCTCACCTTCCACGAGGTCGCATCCATTTTTTCAGGCGGACATCAGCTTCGTATAGTGTACCTATCCAATCAGCATAGGAAACTTGAAACATCAAGGCTGATCTGCGGTGTTAGGTTGCTTACATGGAAGCGGTCTCGCCCTCACTACTTTACGGGTTTCCACACCTGAGCTGCAGGAAAGTGTGCCCCTCGTGGGGGAAAACAGCAATAACAGTAGAAAATGTGCTGAGGCGCTTGGAAGTACTGAAGCATGCGTGAGGAGGTAAGCGCAGGAAGCTATGTTTTTGGTTTGATCGCAAAAGAGGAAAACGTCCGATATTGACGTACTCTTTAACTTGTGTTCACAAAGTTGACGCGCATTATTCAGGATTCTTGTGGCAAGTGAACTCTCTAAGCGTGTTCGCCTTTGGTGACTATGAACGGCTTGAATGATTCTACTACTCTAGCAAGACTTTTACTCCTTCAGCGCTAGACAAGACTATGGTCAAATTTTGCTTTTCTTCTCCAACGGGCAAATTGGGCACATCCGGCGGTAATCTAATATTAGGATATCTCTTCAGAATGCGAATTATACCGTAACTTGCCTCCATGAGAGCGTAGTCCTCTATGTTTAGGTTAGCTTTCTGTAGAAACTCATCCAACGGCAGGTATGCTTACTTCCAAGGCAAACTCTAGGACCGGCATGAAAGTCGAGAAACCCTGAACCGAGTCCGACTTTGCGGATCAGCTCGCCACTGGCCCACCGGTCTGGACGGTACACCTTGGCGTCGGGCCCGTACAACTCTTCTCGTCGATGGAGGTGATACGCCGACCACCCTACCCCGTTGCCTTTCCGCAAGAGAACAGGGGACTTGCCATCCTCACCACCTCCGCGGGGGAGAATAGTCGCACGGGCAGCGTAGCGGACATTGACGGGGAGCTGAGGGTACAGACGAAGAGCTAAGTTTAGGTCAGACCAACAGAAGATGGGAGATGACCGAATGAACCCGGAATAATCTCATCGAAGCCGGAGAAGATGAAAGGGCCAATCTCACTTTCTTTCAGACAGCAGTCCAAGAACGGGAGCTGCTTGATATTCTCGCGCGTGATCTCCTGATCTGCTGACGTGATGACAGTTGCTATTTCGTCTTTCAGGCGATCGAGTAGTTCAGGATTCCGAACTAGATGGAAGCTAATGTCGTTAGAAACCATCGAGATCGCGAGAGGGCTGAGCAGTCACTTACAACGTCCAGCTCAGCAGACAGGCTGTGGTGTCTCGTCCCGCGATGAGTACATGCAACAACTGATCGCGGACCAACGTGCGATCCTGGAGGCTTTTCCAAAGGTCCACAATGAAGCCATACTTTGCCTTGGCAGATTCCTCGCCGTGCTCCTCGAAATGATCGATTGCCTTGTTGGCAAAGAAGGAGGCCCAGTCTCGAACACCGCGGCACGCCTCGCGGAACTTCTTCGGAGTGTAGAGCCACGCAAGATCTGCCAATCGCAAACGCATTGCCGAAACCATGCTGGCGTAGTCGAAGTTATCGCGCAGGGCGTAGCGGTCGGATTGAGGCAGGCTGCTGTGCGGCTCGCCGAATAGAAGGTCAGTCGTGGTGCCAAGCGTGTATTCGAAGAAGTGCGGTTGCAGGTCTACTACGCCGTCGGACTTTCCTTTCGCTTCTGTCGCCATAGCTCCGACTAGTTCCATTGCATGGGGCTCGAGTGCGTCCAAGCCGAGACTCCGCACGCGAACGAACTGATGGCGTAGAATCTCCCGAGAATGCTTCCAGGCAGAGCCGTCCTGCGTGAAAATACCCTCGCCCAGGAGAGGAAATAAGCCCTCGCGGCGGGATCCTAGAACGAAATCTTCAAAGCGGTCACTGAGGACAGCCTCGATATTAACAGGATCGGTCATGATGTAGCCTGTGCCTAGAATATCCATCCGAATAGTTGGAGCAATGTTGAAGTACGCAGATTGAAACTCCAACATGCGACACTGAGGAAGCGCATCATATTGGAGTTTGAGAAGGTCTATGGCGAAAGGCCACCTGTAAGGCAAAGTAGCCTTCACAGGCTGACAACCGTGCTTGGATCCGAGTGCATCTTCTTCCTGTAGATTCATTCAGCAGTGATGCCTTTGGGAGGCCAAAGCAACCACGTACGATTCTCCTCTTCCTGTTGTTGTAGTACCACTGAGTCAACCAAGCTAGAGTGATTACTGTGACGATGCACTTCAGAGTAAAGCTGATCTCGACACCTGCTACCATGATGAATTCAAGTACTTGCGGGAGATCAATGAAAGAGTTCGGTTCTGGGAACGAGGCATGAGGAGAAGCTGGCAGGGATGACCGGAAACCCCATGGTTTAAGGCGCCCCAAGGGAGGATCAGGCTGCAGAAACACGGTGCGCGTATGTCAACGCCAACAGAAACAGGGGGCGGGCAGGGTTGTCACATCTCCCAGCGGCTGAACTTGGCTGCATATCAGCTATCCAATAAAAAGCAGTATCATTTCAAATCCTGGTTTATCTTTGTTTTCTTTGGCATCCACTACGTCTGTAGATGATGTAAGCGGCGTTGGAATCCGCGCATTGAACTGGTATACCGTTCACTGCATCTTGAGGATGGAGATGGGATTGGCTCAGAATTATGGCAAGTGTGGCACATTACATGCGTGTCGCATTTCACGAAGAAATCGGTAAAGCAGGTGAAGTGATTCCGCATCTGAGTAATACATGTAGCCTTCTTAAAGCCACATGTGTGTCTTCCTATAACCAAAAGTCCCACTATTGAGTTTTGGTTTTCAATTATTGTCTCTTCACGAGCCAACCAACGACATGTCTTCCTCCTCTGAAGACTCTGGTAACTTGGCAAGCGATGTCATTACCTATGTAGGCGTACCCTTAGCTGTTGTTGGGGTCTTACCCATCTTCTGGACAGCTATGACTACATTCAAAGCTGCGCGAAAGATCAAATCCAGGCTCGAATTCAATGGAATTAACGAGGAGACCAAAGTACAAAGCGACATGTTTACAAGAATCATTGAGGTGCGATACAAGAGATACATCGTCACGCCCAAGATCCCTATCGATCTCGGAGACAAAGACAAGCTCCCAGGCAGAGCACTCGACGCGAAAAGAATCGGCATGACCTGTGATGAGAGCAAAGAGACGTACATACCAGGTGGGACTTGGAGTATTTTGGAGTGGAACCTGCAACCTCTCCTCCTGGACTATACGCAGCGGGTGCAGCACCCAGGAGACCTCCGTCGGCCTCAAGTCGAAGTTATTTTCGAAGATCTCGTGGCTTATCTTCACGACCTGGGCGCGGTTCCAGACGATTCTGGATGGAGAATACTACGCGTTGGCGGTGTTTGGACCGCCCCGGGTACTCCCCTGATGAATTGGCCAAAAAAGCCGGCAAAGCCCTTGCTCGTTACGAATTCGTTGGAAACATCGAACAGCAAGGTATCTCTTGCTTTGACACAACACTGGGAAGAAGGTTGGGAACTGCCCAAACGCGCAGCCTTGCCTCCTTATTCCATCTGCCTGCCACCCACGCCCATCGAAAACGCAGGAGAGGGAAAGCCGGATGACGAAAAGCTCAAAAGAAACATAGTCTGCGAAATCACCGATAACGGACTCATGAGAGCTTTCGAAATGGCCGACGGAGGAGCCTCCCCCGATGCCTACGATGGCCAGATCGCAGCGGCGCATCTTCGAGTCAAGAACGGGGGACCGTCGGATGGCCTCTGGTTTGCAAGTCTCGCCACTGCTTGCATGATGGCAGATTTGGCCTTCGCCTGGAAATACACCGTTCCTGACGACATACTGAATTTCTCAAAGTCGAGGACAATTCCTTGTGGTGTTCTCGTGTGGCTTCACATGGTGAGCGAGCAACAAGTACCCTCGTGGAGGGTCGAGGATCACTCGGAAGAGCAGAAGGGCTTCCAAATCTCCTTTCAGAAACGGAATGAGCTCTTGAAAGAAAGCTCAGAGCTTGGCCTGCCTCATGCACTGAGCGAGAAGGCTTCGAAAGAGAGGTTGGAACGAGAGCACCTCCAATTTTTGGAAGATGGTGAGTAAGCGGTGACGTTGACTGTGGATTCCGAGCTGATATCAATAACAGCTCGTAGTGAGAACTTACGCGAAGATAAAGCTCACGAAATTCTCGTCCATGACGCCCTTCGAAGCGCAAAGTGGGATCCTGACAAGGTCGCCATGCATGCTCTGCTATGGCTCAAGGGAAAGGAACTCCTGCCTAGCTCTATTGAGCTAAAAGATGCAGCATATTCCATCCTGCGGTCCATGGTTCTAGATCCAAACATGTCATCCTCAATCTGCGAAACACTCGACCGATGGAAGTTCTGGGCCGCACAAGGGGGCATGAGAGTGGAGGACCTAACCGCATTGCAAGAGATGCCTGAAGCTTTTGCTCGAGCAACGTTGGTGACTGCCATGATCGCGACGTTGAAAAGCCGTGGCTCCGAAGTCTTGATTGATTTAGATGAATGCGTGAAAAGTTGGAAAATTGCCACGCTGGGGTAATTCCTTGCTAAGCGTTTCGAGACGGGAGTGGGCTCTTCTTCGATTTTCTTCTGGTTATTTAGGCAATACTGAAGATAGAATTATCATCTATGGGCAAGGATGACGAGATTCTATATGTACGAATGAGTCAATAAAGCTGGATTGCATCCATGAATTGTGACACTGTATTGAGTCAAGCGCCTTTGCCTATCCAGTAGAGAAGACCTTATTAGATGTATGATTTGACTTTGAATATCGTGAGCACCGGGACGCTACACATACCATCAACGAAATACAAGTCCGGAATACGTATATGTAACATTTTAGGGGTCACCAGAGTTACGTGTTCTTGATCATTCGGAACCAAATCCTCCATCACGAACATCGGTTTGATCTCGCTAGTAAAGCGACCCCGAAGGTTATAGAAATACTTCCAATTCATCTTCATCTATCATTAATGTAGCAACATTCAAGCCATCTCAAGCGTCCAGGTACACAGACAGATAATTTACACCAAGGGCCGTCAACGCTATAGAAATAGTATCGTGATGCCTTTAGCATCGCCCGTTCCTAGCGCAGCATATAACTAACGTTAGCTCTAGAGCGACCTTTTTCTGGGGGTTATTCCTCTAACTATAGTTATAAGTAACTATATTATAGCTACTCTTATTATAATAGAATAAGCTTTTTAATAACTATAAATATAGCCTTATAGGATATTTCTTAATAGTTATAAGCCTAGCTCTAACTAGACCCCTAATTACTATTTTAAAATAAGCTTTTATTACTAAAAGTATTTATTAAAACTTCCTCTCTCTTCTTTCTTTTTTCTTCTTTAATATATATTATTCTCTATTATTTTAAACTTTTTATTTCTAAATAACTTTAACTATAATATCTTTTATTATTATTATAATAATATTATATTACTTAATTATTTATAAGGATTTCGCTACTTAATATATTATAATCTAAGCTAAAGTATAAGCTACTAAAATCTAGAAATATATTAACTTAGATAACTCTAAAGGACCTTTATATTTAGATAAGACCTTATTAAAAACTCTAACTCTTAATATATATATTACTAAGTAAAACTAGGATATTAATACCTAATACCTATAAGAAAAGAGCGCTTATAATTAATATATTACTCTACTTAATTAAAAAGCTTTAGAAGAAGCTACTTCTAATATTACTTCTAGGACTACTCCTTAGTCTATTACTAAGATATAGATAATAAATAAATTATAACCCCTTTAGCTTCTAGCTACCTTAGTTATAATTAATAAGAATATTATAAGTATATAAGAATAATACTTAGAGTACTTTTATTTACTTATTATATAAAAGTCTAAATAAACTTATAAAAACTAAGAGTTTAAATAAATTAACTATCTAGTTATAAAGATTATTACTTATAATATTATTATACCTATATATATAAAACTTCTTACTAAAAAGGATATAACTCTTTATAGCCTTATTATTAATCTTAAATATTACTATGCTCTAAGTAAAGCTAATACCCTTATTACTATTTAAGAGGAATATATCTAAGTCCTAGAGAAAGTATATAGGAGTATTAATTCTAATACTTAGATCAAGGACTTTAGGGGTATTTACCTCTATATTACCTAGCTTAAGCTTCTTAAAGTAAATAATATCCTCGCCTTAAAAACTTTTCTTTAAGTAATAAGTTATTACTTTATATTTACTTAAACTAATATAGGGATTATAGATATCCTTAAATAGGGGCGAGTAGGAATACTAGTCTCTAATATAAGCTAATATACTAATATATTTAAGGACCTCTTATATAAGGATATACTCTACTTAAGATTATAAGGATAAAGCGCTAGGGTCTTTATAATACTAGCTAGCTATATAGATAAAGCTAACCTATTAAATATTCTTATAACTAATAACTTATCTAGTAGTAAATAATACTTATATAAGTTAAGCTATTAATAGCTAAGTATTAATTATAACTACTTAGAAGCTATTTTAACTAGATATTACTAGAAGGGCCCTTATATATTAATAATAAATATATAAATAGCTTAGATCTATAGCTAATTAAATAATAACTTACGCTTTACTAATTTTTATATTAAACTTACTTATAAGAGCTAGCTATATACTATACCTTATAAAGGTAAGAACTACTAAAATAATAAGGGAGGTAGTAAAGGTTTATCTAGGAAATCTAATATAACCCCGAGCTACCCTATTAATATAATAGTAGTTACTTTTTATATAGCCCTCTTAAACGAGGTTAGGGATAATATAGTTAACTTAAATAAAGAGTACCTAAGTATTTTTATAACTCCCTACTTAAAACCTTATATATTTTATAAGTTAATAATCCTAGATAAGTATAGAGAGATATACCTAGTAAATAATAAGTTCCTCCTTACCCCCTTTTTAATTAGGTATTATAATAGAGAATAAGTTAATTCTAGAATAGCTTTATACCTAATTATTATAAAAAGTATATATATTATTAAGAACGCTCTTAATAGCTTAAAAGTAATAAATATAGAGGACCTTATATTTTATTAAGCTCGGAATTACGCCGCAGCCCCTTCGCAAAAAGACTATAACAAATTCACCTAGTTCGCAGGCATAATTCGGGAAATACTATATAGGTATTTTAACCTATACCCTCTACTAGTTAAGGA
>JAVHLU010001298.1:0-33218 GCA_036785755.1 Colletotrichum ledebouriae | reverse complement strand
AATACTTTAATAACTATAAAACATAAAGTAATAACTATAAAAGTATTTCCTTCATGGAATAAATACTTTAAAAATCTATATAAATTCTAATAATAACAATAACCTTATATATATATATATATATATATTTATAATCCTTAGCTTTATAGCTATAAATATACAGAAATTGCACACGGACCACATAGTGATCCGAGCGCGATTTCTACTTAATAAGCTACTACTTTGCAGTTACGTTTCAGAATATCTTACCCCTCACTTCGTGAGGGCAGGATTTATAACTTAGAAATAACAAAATCATTATCAACAATATCATTAATAATAACATCATTAATACTATTAATTAATTCCAGGAAAAATACCTCCTTATACTTAAGTTTATTAGCTTTCATCACTATATTACTCAGCCTATTAATATCTATTATTCAGGCTGTTTTACCGCCCCTTTTGCTACCTATATACCTATTCTTACAAATTATAATATAGTCCTCGATCCGTTCCCCTTTAGAATTAACTTCCCTAATAGCTTTATATATATAGTTCGTTTCTAGTATATATATTATACTTATTACTCTATCTATTAGGGCTAGGCTTTTATCTAGCTCTAGCGTAGGATTAGGGGATAATAGCTACCCCCCCTTTTAACCTACCTATCCCTTTAGAAGTTTTAGAATTCTTCTATTTAGAGACTTAGTTATAAGAATAAGGGTTAGTATAAGTAACTATTTAATTATAAGTATTAATATAGCTTTATCCTTATTTATAATACCTAGGATTTAAAGTTTAAAGTTAACTTATAAATTAAGCTTTTTAATCTTTTTTACTATCTTATAGATAATATCTTTTAGGATAGCCTCTTTTATCTTATCCTTTATATAGAAAGTCTATTTATTAAATATTACGTTCTATATAATATTAACTATTTATAATATAGAGATCTAGACCCTATATAAGTTATAAGTATTTAGAACGTATCCTACTAGGTATCTAATATATCCCTATAGTACTACTTTAAAGTCTCTCTTATTAATTCCTCTCTCTTATTCCCTCTTAAAGGGGTATATATAGTAGCTATAGGCGTATATATATCCCTAGTAAGGGTAAAAGTCGTAGGTTAGGGCTACTCTATTATTAGGTTACTACTAGCGAAAGTATTAATAGAACTACTCTTCTTCGATCTATAGTAGCGAACGCTAGTTATAGCGCTTAAGTAGGCTTATATTATAAAGCGTTATTACTACTAGTACTATCTTAGCTTATAGTTCTATAAGTAAGCTAGCTATAGTAAGTATCTTAATTATTCGAGTTATAACTTCCTAACTAATATATTCCCCTCTATTATTTAGTTCCTTTATATATAGAGGGGTTATTTTAACCTCTATTCCTTTTATATAAGTCTAATCCTTATATCCTATATAGCTTATAAATAAAATTACTACCCTCTTAATATCTTATTTAATCTTATAAATAGAAAGTCCCTTTTATTAAGATACTTATCGCTTAAACGTATATAGAGCGAGTATAACGCTACTATAGGTCTTATTAACGTATAGGAATATAAAGAGCTAGCTAGTATATTTATCCTTAAGTTCGGAATTACGCTATAGCCCCTTCGCAAAAAGACTATAACAAATTTACCTAGTTTATAGGTATAATTTAGGAAATACTATATAGGTATTTTAACTTATACCCTCTATTAGTTAAGGAAAATAATATAGGAACCCTATATATTCCTACTACTTATAAGTAAACCCTCTAAATATTATAAAGTCGGATGCGCGCTATACCGGGGCTAAGTATATCGGAGCTGAACGGGCTACTAAGGCTCTCGTAGCAAAGCTACTATACGAGATAACTCCTTAACCTAAAAGGTCGACCTTCTAGCAAGGTGCTAAAGGTGCTGCGAAAGCTACTATACGAGATGACTCCTTAACCCAAAAGGTCGACCTTCTAGCAAGGGAAGATCGTGAGGCTGTGGGCACGTATAAGTGCGGCTGTGGTTGGGAAAGGTGGTCGGCAAGATCACGTGACCGAAGGCTATGTATTGTTAGGAGGCGCGGAGTTAGAAGGTCTGTTGCACTTGAGCAGGTAAAATCACTATGCAGTGGCCAGAGGCCGTATATTTATCCTTAATAATAAGGAGCTACTAGTTCTAGTTAAAGCCTTTAGGGTAGTTAAATAGATCCTATATAATTCTATAGTAAGGGCGTATTACTTTATCTTCTAACGTTTATCTTAAAATCACTTATTTAGTATATATAACTACGTAATATTAGTACTATAAGTATATTAGGCCTTTAATCCTTACCCCCTAAGTAGTATATACTAGCTACTTAAGAGCCTTAGGGCTAAGGTAGCTACTTTAGAGGTACTAAAGTATTATATTATCGCTCTAGTCTAGTACTAGTATAAAAGAGGTATACTTATATATTATAAGTACGTAGTTTATATTATTAATAATAGTATTAATACTTTAGGGGATCTACTCGGGAATAGGGTATAAGGAATAAAGCTTATATTTAAGAAAAGCAAGGTTTACTTTCCTAATAAGTTTCTTAATTATAATACTATTCTTATAAGTTCTAAAGCGAAGTATATAATAATACCCTAAATACTAAATACCTATTTTCTAAAGTAATATTTTAGAGATAATATTAATTTAAAAGTTCTCTATATATCCTATATTATAAAGCATAAGGTTTTCTATATTTATACTTTTTAAAGCTATTAAGAGTATTCTTAATAATTTATATACCTTTTATAGTAATTAAGTGGCCTCTAGCTACTGCATAGTGATTTTACCTGCTTAAGTATAATAGACCTTCTAACTCCGCGCCTCCTAATAATACATAGCCTTCGGTCACGTGATTATAACTTTCCTAACTATAGCCGTACTTATATATACCTATAGCCTTACGATCTTTAACTTCATATTGATAATAACGTGGTTTTTAATTATTTAATAGACTACGAAACTATCGACTTTTCCTCTTATATACTACCCGCGCTGCTAATACCGCTTCTATTACTACTTTATCTACTAGCTATGCTATTATTAGTAACGCTCTCTCTATATTAAAGTAGTTAGCGTAAGCTATACTTACTAACCCCTAAGGGGCCTAGGCTACCTCTGCCTTAATAATATAGAGGACCTACTTAAAGAAGAGCTACTCTATAGGGTATATAATAACCCGCCTAGCTTCTATTACTAAGTCTACTTACTTAGCTATAATATAATAGCAAGTATCCCCTCTAGGGGTATTAATAAAAGCCCTCTTAAGGGCTATATTAATAATACGCTCTCTATATATAATAGAGTAGTTAAAGAAGGAGCGGGTTTTATTAATTATATTAATATTAAACTCTCTAGCGAGCTCTTATATATTATTAGTATTAAAGGGTATACCTCGCGCAAGCTTAGCGTTTTTATATATAGGGTTTAGTATTAATATAATTAAGGGATAAGGATAAGGAAGAGGGAGAGGTATAAGGCCCTGCTTATAGAGCTTCTTATACTTCTAGCTATAAGAACCTCTTAGGAAAGACCTCTTTAGTTAAGGAGTTACCTCTTATATAGTAGTATTCGTAGCACCTTACTAGAAGGTTAACCTTTTAGGTTAAGGAGTTATCTTATATAGTAGCTTTTGTAGCGCCTTACTAG
This sequence comes from Colletotrichum ledebouriae, assembly GCA_036785755.1. NCBI lineage: Eukaryota > Fungi > Ascomycota > Sordariomycetes > Glomerellales > Glomerellaceae > Colletotrichum > Colletotrichum ledebouriae. Next base: position 29,560 of record JAVHLU010001298.1, on the reverse strand, counting down.
AAGGTTTAGCAAGGGCGTTACTATAAGAGCCTTAGTAGCCCGTTCGGCTCTAATATAATTAGCCCCGGTATAGCGCGCGTCTAACTCTATAATATTTAGAGGGTTTACTTACGAGTAGTAGGAATATATAGGGTTCCTATATTATTTTCCTTAACTAGTAGAGGGTATAAGTTAAAATACCTATATAGTATTTCCCAAATTATACCTGCGAACTAGGTGAATTTGTTATAGTCTTTTTGCGAAGGGGCTGCGGCGTAATTCCGAGCTCAATAGTAATTAAGTACGAAGCTATTCTAGAATTAACTTATTCTCTATTATAATACCTAATTAAGGAGGGGATAAGTAGGGATTTATTATTTATTAGGTATATCCCTCTATAGTTATCTAGGACTATAGACTTATATAATATATAAAATCCTAAGTAGGGGGTTATAAAGATACTTAGGTACTTTTTATTTAAGTTAACTATATTATCTCTAACCTTATTTAAGAGAGCTATATAGAAAGTAACTACTATTATATTAATAGGGTAGCTAGGGGTTATATTAGATTTCTTAGATAAACCCTTATTACCCCCCTTATTATTTTAGTAGTTCTTACCCTTATAAGGTATAGCGCGTAGCTAGCCCTTATAAGTAAGTTTAATATAGAAATTAGTAAAGCATAGGTTATAATTTAACTAGTTATAGATCTAAGCTACTTATATATCTATTACTAATATATAGGGGCTTTTCTAGTAATATCTAGTTAAAGTAGCTTCTAAGTAGTTATAATTAATACTTAGCTATTAATAGCTTAACCTATATAGGTACTATTTACTACTAGATAAGTTACTAGTTATAAGAACGCTTAATAAGTTAGCTTTATTTATATAGCTAGCTAGTATTATAAAGACCCTAGCGCTTTATCCTTATAATCTTAAGTAAAGTATATCCTTATATAAGAGGTCCTTAAATATATTTATATATTAGCTTATATTAGAGACTAGTATCCTACTTACTCCTATTTAAGGCTATTTATAATCTCTATATTAGCCTAAGTAAGTATAAAGTAATAACTTATTACTTAAAGAAAAGTTTTTAAAGCGAGGGTACTACTTACCTTAAGAAGCTTAAGCTAAGTAGCGTGAAAGTAAATACCCTTAAAATCCTTAATCTAAGTATTAGAATTAATATTCCTATTTACTTTCTCTAGGATTTAGATATACTCCTTTTAAATAGTAATAAAGGTATTAGCCTTACTTAGAGCGTAATAATATTTAAGATTAATAATAAGGCTATAAAGGGTTATATCCCCTTTAGCGAGAAGCTTTATATATATAAGTATAATAATATTATAAATAATAATCTCTATAACTAGATAGTTAATCTATTTAAACTCTTAGTTCTTATAGGTTTACTTAGACTCTTATATAGTAAGCGAATAAAAGTACTCTAAGTATTATTCTTATATGTTTATAATATTCTTATTAATTATAACTAGGGTAGCTAGAGGCTAAAGGGGTTATAATTCATTTATTATTTATATCCTAGTAATAGACTTAGGAGTAGTCCTAGAAGTAGTATTAGTAATAGCCTCTTCTAGAGCCTCTTAGTTAAGTATAGCGATATATTAATTATAAGTACTCTTCTCCTATAGGTACTAGGTATTAATATCTTAGTTTTACTTAGTAATATATATATTAAGAGTTAGAGTTTCTAATAAAGTCTTACTTAAGTATAAAGGTCCCTTAGGGTTATCTAAGTTAATATACTTCTAGATTCTAGTAGCTTAGGCTTTAGCTTAGATTATAATATACTAAGTAATAAAGTCTTTATATATAGTTAGGTAGTATAATATTATAGTAATAATAATAGAAGATATTATAATTAAAGTTATTTAAAAATAAAGGGTTTATAATAATAGAGGATAGTATATAATAAGGAGGAAAGAAGGAATAAGAGAGAGGAAGTTTTAATAAGTACTTTTAATAATAAAGGCTTATTTTAAAATAGTAATTAGAGGTCTAGTTAGAGCTAGGCTTATAACTATTAAGAAATATCCTATAGGGCTATATTTATAGTTATTAAAGAGCTTATTCTTTTATAACGAGAGTAGCTATAATATAGTTACTTATAACCACGGTTAGAAGAATAACCTCTAGAAAAAGGTCGCTCTAGAGCTAACGTTAGTTACGTGCTGCGCTAGGAACGGGCGATGCTAAAGGCATCACGACACTTTAGATACAGGCTGATTGCTATTCTTACCCAACACCGAGTTGTCGAGGTTCTCGAAAACGTCCCTGTATGCCGGGCCCTGCGGGTAGCGTTCAACCAATGCCCACATGGTCGACAAGCACGAACTGGCCGCATCGATCCAAGTCGGAATGCAGGTGCTGGCTATCTGTTGCACTGTCAATACGCGAATGCAGTAGACTAGGGCGATCCCTGATCCGAACAGGTTATGGATGTTGCGCCAGTAGAAACGAACTTCTCTCGATCTGAAGGATTGCTTGTAGCAATTGATGCTGTCCAGACCATGTTGTGCTGATATGACTATTTCGCGTTGCGAAACATCTGGGAAATGATATGATGGGTAATAGATATATGGACGGCAAATATTTGCTGAGGGGCCAGCTGGCTCGTTTGGTCGGCAGCCGGTACGGAGGCGAACCATTCATGAATTCTCTGCGTCATACTCGCCCTCCACGCAAGCCCTATCGAGTGTGATTCCAACAGGAGGATGCTTCTGTCTTAGAACGGTATGCATCTCAGATTCGAAGTGGCGCGCCTTGATAAGATGCAAAGCTTGCGACCCCTGGGAGAGCAGTCTCGATCGCTTCGTCGGCAATTGAAAACGGCCTCCCGAGTATCACGCACAAATTGCGTTCGAATTTGTAAGCTGCCCTGAAAAGCCATCTCCTCTCTTCAACCAAGGCTGGATCTAGTGCAGAGCCGCCCCGCTCATTATGTAGGTCTTGTTCAACTGTAAGCCGGATCGCAAGGCCCAGAAAATGCCACGCGGCGGTGAGATTTGGGCAGAAGCAACAATACTGCACGATCAACAGTAGATCGGTGAGATGAGCTATATTGCCTGTACAAACGGCTGCGGCTTCGTTAGAGAGCAAATGCATTGCTGACGCGAAACAAACCTGTGATCTCTCTACGGGCAATGAAGGATCCGTTCTGTTGATTAGCAGTATAGCTGTGGCGAATGCCATCGATGCCCTGAATTTGACTTTTGTCAAATATCGATTTGATGCGCCTGAGTTGTCATAAAGTGGTCTTATCATAGCATTCAAGTCTTCCTTCGACGAGAGTACAGGAGAGAAGAAGTCGCAGTGTTGTAATTATGTGTCTCTGAGTTGCTTTGCAGCTGCACCTCTGGGCATGTCCACCCGTGTCTCATAAGGTAAGTTCTCGGTAAAGCGTACGATGATTTGGCCTGGAACCAGGTCGAGACTTTTTTGAGAGGTCCCGAAAGAAGATAGTTGAGAAGAGACAAGCCATTATGGCTTATTATGGCGCCAGGGAATTGGTCGGTGCCGAGGGAGTCGAGGACAATCCGGCCAGCCACGTCGTCCTCCGCCTGGCTGTTCTGGCTTTGCGAAGACGGTGGGTTGGAGATAGCGTGGCTAACGACGTTTGAGAAATCCAGAGAACTTGGCGTATCATTGCTTTGATCTCGGATGCCGTGTGACACCAGCTGAGCTTCTAGTTGGGCGATTCGGTCTTCCAAGCTCTTGATGTAACTCTTGTTCATCGAATTAGCGAACCAACAGTTTCAAGACCAGCTGCAGGGATCTATCGGGGTTCACCGACCTTCTTGGAGCTACACGCCCGTCAATATCTGTGCCCATACGCTATGCACCGGCGCGCTCGCAGTTTGAGCGTGCCGGGATACGCTGGTCGCAGCGCTGCTTTCGGGATTTACACCTGTGGCAAGCGGTCACGTTGCTGCGGCGTACGTTAGATTTCCGCTGCGCTGGCGCTATCTCAGACTGATGCTGAAGCAGGTTAAATTGCGCAGGTCCTGAGGAGTAAAAGCCGGGCGGTGGCCGGGGAAGAGACGGCCAGAAGTCGGTTCAAGGTGGATATATCCACTTTCGCTCACCACCGACGCCGGCAAACCTTCCGGTGAATCTAGAACTCCAATTTTGCGGGGTCAAGTTATGGCGCGATTCTGCATTCTGGAGATACTTCTGTCTAAATCAGAAGACCTGCTGCCTCAGAAAGTTGATGAGAATAAGTTGACGGTCTCATCTGTGCCAGCGGCATAGCTCGGGCACACTGAGTGCTCCTAGAAATTTTGTGGAATAGCTGGAGACAAATTGTCCACAAGATGCTGCCATCATCACCCATATCCTTTCGGTCTAAATCCTCTTGGTCTGTCAAGGAGCACGAAGTTGGAGTCTTGGTTCCGACAGTTACACACGGAAGTTTTGTATTCCGTAGGAGTTTGTACTCTGATTTTCAATGGTCCAAACCCCAGGATAACGAGACAGCGGCGTTTGTGGTACATGATTTCTCTCGTTGAGTGCATCTCCTTCAGGCAGCATTACTGGATCAGGCGAAATTCTGAGAGACTAGATCGTCCATTACAATACTGTACCAGACTCAGAATTAAACTTTGAACTAAAAGTCGACGATGACGGTTTGATGTGGAAAGAGTCCTGTCAGTCTCTTCCTTAGAGACTTGGCGTTGTCAATGCAATTACAGCAAAATTCGAAGGGCGTGGGATTTGCTCTGACATTTGTACGTGAATAAACTGTGCAAACGGGTCTTGGATTAGGAGAGCACATAATCAGTCTATTTGATTTCGAAAAAGTATAATTCTGAACCAAGAATCATGCTCCGCAGTAATACCAGTGATACCAAAACACCATTCGCCAACGGCTCACATACTGCAGATCGAAAGACGTACAAGATACATCGTGAAACTAGACTACAACACTGATCATTGCAACGCCAAGAAAAATAATTGGCCTCAGAACAATCACACTTTTAACCATCTGCTTCTAGTAGCTCAGCAGAAAGTGAGACAACAATAGCTTAAACCTCCCTTTAGTTCATAATATGTAACTGATTACGTCACAACTGAAATTCACACGGCTGAAAGTCGTTGCGCTTGAACTGATCTACAAATGCTACCAATCCCTCAGAATTGTGCGGTGCCTAAAGCTTAGCATGATCGTAACGAGGGCAGTGTTGAGTGTCTCGCGAACTTCCATCGTGGACACAACTCAATTCTGCTGCCCAGAAGTGACATCGCCGGGAATGAGAAGGGACCGGAAAATACATTGATTTGCAGTAGCCAGCCATATCACCACAATTGAAACGCAACTACAAATACTATTACATGTTGCTCCACGCTCTCGAACAAAAACCCCGGAAATGTCTCGACATCAAACGCATTCAAGCTCCAGCTTCATTCATGGTATCAAATCACTATACGCATACTTCAATATAAAGGCCTCTACTCGTTACAACATAACTCGTTTGAGATGCCATCAGATTGTGGCAGAACTCAGAGCTGTATATAGGATTGCGGAGCTAGAGACCTTTTAGCCTGTCGCTTTCTTTATACGGACTCTCCAGATTCATTCTTCTTATATCTTGAAGCTAGAATTTCTCGGAACCGCGTGTGGTGATTTGCATGGAGTATCTGCACTTCCTTGTGACACTTGACAATTGATCGCCTCAACTCTCCATTCTCAGATAGATCACGCCGAGAAAAAAGTCTCAACCTCATCAGACTTACCCTTGAGCTTCGACTTCCTCGGCAGCAGCTTTCTCCACAACACACCCTCCTCACCATCACAATCCTCGACGCCATCTTTTCCAGGGCTGGGATACGCCCACCCCCCAGCATCTCCCTCCGTGACCAGCGACCCACAAACATCCCTCCTCTTCACATACCTGCTGCCTTCTTTCAACTCTCTAGCAAGCGACGTGGCCTCTTCGTCAGGAACGCCCGCATCCACCGAAATCCAGTCCGCCGGATGATCGCCCGTGATCTCTGCGTCCCAGAAACCCCTCGGTCGTCTCACAAGACAATCGCCACCGACGCGCGCGCACCGACCGCATCTGCTAGAGGGCTTGATCCTCTGCTCGGAGAACTCACATCGGACGCCGGCGAGGGTGCACTGGAGACACTTACCTGGTGTACAATCTCTGGGTATGATGGCGGGTGCTGATCGCGCCGCGGGGTTAGATTCTTTGGAGCTGCCGGGGCTTTCTGGGTCCATGAGAGGGAGTCCGTCACGGTACTCGATTCGTGTCGAGGTCGCCTCTTTAGGCTTGCGCTTGTTCTTCGCGTCTTCTCGAGAAGGATCCATGTCTTCCTCGACTTCTGACCAGCTCTGTCTTTGAATCGGGTCGCTTTGCTTGGTTGAAAGGTGTTCGAAAGGCGAATCATTCGGAAGCTTCCAAAAACTGATCAGTATGAGATGCAATCCGTTCACACCAAGAAAAAGGAAGGGCTCATTTATAATTGCTGGATCAGTGCACTTCCTCTGTGTTCTACGATTGTACAATGTGAGATGTGCTAGTGTTTGAAGTCTCTACACAAAGCATGAGATGAAGGGGAAACAAACGTACTTAATGAAACTAGATGATTGTTCGGGAATGGTGCGACCCCTTTCTTTGTTTGCTGCGAGCCCATCATACTGTTGGCCGAATATTCTCTTGCTGCAAATTCGAACTCTCACAAATCCAGTTTCCGAGAGAAAGAGAAGGTCGTGAGACTGAACCAGGATTTCGTCATTGTGCTGAATGGTAGGAAACACACCGGCCGGGTTCTAGCCTCCGAAACCACAGAGAGCCACTGCAGTCCCATAGGAGCGCTGCAAATGGCTTATGGAAGAGAGAAAACTCACGGTTACATGGCTCTTGCATTTACAGACCATGCGAAGTCCGATAGGAGAGAGCCTTGAAACTCTCAATGAGGAACACAATGGAAGACGGTGTGAACGCAAGTTGTATTAGGTAAACCATGAGATATCAAAGAGAATCTCCAGGAGCCCCCCATTTGAACCCCCTTCCACATTAGCCGAATCCAATTCCAAAATCAAAGTCTAACGTATTGAGAAGAACCAGCCTCAGCAGATTCAACTGGTCTCTGACCCGGTTCTCCCACTCCGTTCCCCAAAAATCCCAGGAAACCCACCATTCTCCCCCGAGCCCGCTCCAAGCAAAGATAATATGACTATCCCTTGTCATAAAGTCGAATATGAGTTGTCAGGGAAGAAAAACGAATAAGTGGGGGACGGAGATAAGAGAGATGTCGCCGTCCTGAGGATTGGTAGTAAAACCGATGCCTGATTAGACGGAAGCCTGGACATTGCAAGAAGGGCCGCAGGTCTCGAGGCTAAAGTCGTACATATTAGCATCAACTTTGCTTCCATAATGGGTGAAAAATAGGGGCGCAGAGAGAGAGAGAGACGAAGAAAGAGAGGAAGTGAGAGGGCACACACAGAGGTACGGCAGCGAGAGAGAGAGATTGCGAGAGAGGTTTTCTGATTTCAGAAAACAGAAGAAATAAAAACAATAAAAAAAGAGAGCGGAAAACAAGATGCAGGGAGACTCACCACTTGGCAAACGACTCGGCGCTGTCCGCGGTGCAGATGGCCTCGTTCAGGCGGCAGCACTCGTACCAGGCCTCCTTGGCGGCGCAAGCCTCAGGGGCGGTCTGCAGGGCGGCCATGAAGCCCTCCTCGCCGCCGTCGCCTCCGGAGTTTGCGCCTCTGCCGTCACGGTGGCCGTGGTTCTTGGAGATGGCGACGCAGGCCGAGGCCGTGGAGGAGGCCATGAGGACGGTAGCGAAGAGAGCGAAGACCTTCATTTTTTTTTGTTTGGTTGTGTTTTGTTGATTTTCTTCGTATGTGTGTGTGGCTGTTTGGTTGATTCAAGGGGGCCTTGGGTGCTTGCCTTGGTGACAGGATGAGGCAAGAAAGAGCGAGGGTGACGGTGATCAACGAGTGAAATGATTGTGATGAGGAGAGAGGTCTTTCGATTGGAAAGCGGGAAGTTAAAGGGGTATTTATCTTTTTCTGGCATGCTCCTGACTTCCTTCTCCTTCAGTGCTGAGATGATTGCCATTCTAGCCAAGACAGAGCAGAGGACATAGAGGTGTAGAACAACTGCAGTAGCTACCAAGGTGGGCAGAGGTTGATGATGAGGAAATTATTTCCCTCAGTCAATATTCTCAAGCATGGCGTATGAATGGCGCGGTCCAGGCTGGGCCCGGGAGAAGGGCGTTCATATTGATATTCGGGGTGAGCTTAACATGAGGTCCTCTGCCTCGATGGCTTGGAGGAAATTAAGAGGAGAGAAGCTCTGTTTCGCAGTCGAGAGTAATGCATGGCGCTGGGAGAATCAATAGTGCTGCGAGGTGAGAGTTTGGGATTTGACGAGAGCGATAAAGGTGGGGCTGTCAAAAGGGATATCAACATGTGAGCGACCGTGTTGGTACTATTTTCCGTGTGAAAGAGAACGAAACAGATTTTTGAACAGATTGCTGACCTTGCCGATCGCCGATCAAACACAACAGGGCTTGCAGTTCGAGTCCCATTTTCAAAGCGAAATGCCTCGGGCAACCTAGTACAGATATATTCGAGAGAAAGTCACTGATTGTGAGACGATGACTGGAACGTTTTTCTCATTGTTGACACTACGTAAAAGAAAGGCAGATACAAGTCCACCAGCATACCTCAAAGAGTATGCATCATTGTTCCGTTCGTGTCCAACGCTCCGCTTCACAATAGGATACCCATACCCTATCTTCATCCTTCCGTGGCCATCCTGGCATGAGAAGAACACAATGAAAGCCAAGCAAGCTGCTATGCCGGTTCAAGGTTCTGTGATTTCCCTTCCTTGCCCCTGTGTGGACGCCAAATACCAAAAGAACACTCCGCTTCAGCGGAAGCATGAAATGCCTCGCTGTTCCGAGTCCCAACGCCAGTGAAGAAACATGATGAAAGAAAAAGAATATGAACCGATAGTATGCCGGTTTCCCCTCCCCAACGCCAATGTGTGAAAGTAAAAGTAAGGTCTCTGACCTGTGTCCTTGCCTAGTGTTCCATGAAACACCATCCGAAATCCGATGGCTGGGAATAGTCCAGGTCCATGTAAAGCAAATAGTTCATAGCCGCGAGGCAGAAAGTGTTGTTTTTCAGTCGTTCCAGTCGATGCGGGCCATACACCGGCGCGCCGTCCTCCGTTCAGGAGACTTACGAGGGTACACTGCGTGGCGTGACATCGCCACTTCGCTTGCGGGCGGGAAGCTGAGCAGCCTGTTGAGATCGCGATGCTTCGGCGATCATGGCCATCTTCTTGCGGACGGTCGACAAGCGGCCAGTGATCATTTGAATCACTGCAATTCGTTAGACTCGAAGGTCACTGTGCTAGGAGGAGAATCACTTACTTCGATTGACAACTTGCTGATCGTCGCTGTCCAGATCACTCGACACCTCCTCGCGGACAAATTCCTTGCCCGAGGCGGAGTATCTTCGCTTGACGGTGTCTTCGTCGTTGTCCAGAACGGCCTCAAGCATGCGGATGGCGGTGACGTAATACGTGACGCAACCCTCAAGGTTCTCGTTCGTGATTTCGTCAATGGCAGCTGTACGGCTCATCTCCAGAGCTCGGTCGTACATAAGCTTCTCTGCACTGATGCCCGGCGTGAGGTACACATCTCTCGTTCCAGAAGTGGCCGAGGAAGCAGACTCGCCCCCATGGTTACTAGGGTGGCTTGGGTGATCCTCAGGCAGCTTCTGCTGTACAGCGATGAGCTTGAGTCGAACAACCTCTGTCTTCTCCAAGACTTCGTTAAAGCGGCCTCGAACCCATTGCACAGTGGCGTTGATTCGTTGGGCGAGACTTTCCTTAGATACCTCCGCGGCAGAGGCACCTGTGGTGTCGCCGCGGGTCTTTCGTGTCCACCACAGGCTCGCAACATCCATGGCCCTCGCCAATAACGTAAGAGCCTTGACATAGAGGACAAGAGCTTCCTCTGACAAAAGTACCTCGGCTTCAATGGTAAGGCCGTCGTCTTCTTCCGTAATCTGGTCTGCGGGCGTGCCGCCCAATCCATGATCCATTGAAGGAGACAGGGGGAATAGCTGCTTGTACTTGACCTCTGCGAATCCGTAAACGCAATCGCTCCGGTGTGCGAAATCCTGAATGAGTTTCACGGCTCGCGCGTCTTCATCGGCTGGAACGGTTTGCTTGCCATCGCCGATCAGCCCTACCGGCCCTGAGGGCGTTGGGTAGGCTGGGAACGGGCTGTAAAGTGGCGGAGAGGCACCCTTGCTACCCAGCACGTGTTGTGGTACCTTGAACCCAAAGAGCCTCACGCTGGCGTCGGAAATGGCCTTGGCGATGAATCCTTGAGTTGTTGGGCTGGCTGAAAAGTTCTTACCATCGTAAGAATCACGGCGATCGTGTCCCGAACGTCCCTTGCCCTGCGCGATCTGGACGGCATTGGAATGTTGAACGCGTCCGGCTCCAGTTGTCGAAGTCGGGGGGCCCTGTTGAGTAGCACGACGAATCATTTGACCAGTCTTGGGAGACAGTGACGTGAGACGTGGGTTGGCTGCCATCTCGTCCGCAAAAGCATTGACTTCCACATGCTTCTTCTCAACGACGACATAGTCTCTCTCAAAGGCGACATCTTGAGCCGCCTTTTCTTGTTCTGTCATGCTCCTCTCAGTTACAGGACGAAGCCGTCTTTCGTTCAAATATGAAGTCGGCGGTGACGCTGATGCGCGAGGGGGAGGACGATTGAGCGACGCATTTGAAAGCCTATGAGTTCGTGTCGGTGCGGAAGTGGAAGGCTGGGGCATAGCAGGACGTCGAATTCCAAGTCCTTCCCCAGTTTCGCGCCCCGGTGACTGGCTTACACGAGCTTGCCCATCAAGTGCGGCCTGCGGAGAACGAGCTTCAACTGGGCTGGACAACTTGGGCGATCTCGAGGGCTTTTCGCGGGGCGACTTTGCTGGCTCGCCTTCGTCGCGTGCGGGCTCGTTCTCGGCCTGTCGGCGGAGAGACAATCGCCGAGATAATGAGGACGTCGAGTCAGATCTGCCGAGAGATCGAAGATCCCTTGACGCCTTGATCTCTGACTTTGGAATATCGTCCTCCACCACGCCTGGTATGGGACCGGCAACAATGGGATCGTTGAAGAAATCCTCGAATCTCATGCGCTCGACGGGATTTCGTGTGAGGAGCTTGCTAATGAGCTTCACCAGTTCCTTGCTGACCACCAGTTCCTTAGGGTACTTAACTCGATCTTCGGCAGCTTCAATCTTACGGAGCAGCTCGACATGATTTCGAGCACGGAAAGGAGGGCGTCCGGTAATCATTTCGTACAGTACAGTACCCACGGACCAAAGATCAGCCTTTGCATCGTATCGCTCATAACGAAGGATCTCAGGGGCCATATACAATGGTGATCCGCATAGAGTATCTGCAAGAGAGGTGGAGGGCAAGACGCGAGCAAATCCGAAATCAGCGAGCTTCAGCATCGGCAGAGAGGCCAACCCGGCATTGGGAATCAAGGAGTCTTGACTGGCAGTCAAGATGGGACGAGAGTGTTCCTCTCTGAATCTGGGCGATGGTAGAAGAAGTAGGTTCTGCGGCTTGACATCTCTGTGGACATAGTTCTTTTCTCGCAAGAACTTCAAGGCACTGCCGAGTTGCTGGAGAAAGTGGCGTGTGACGACTTCGTGGAGGCCAGAATTCGGTGTTACAGGGTATTTCCTCGCCATGTCGTGTGTAGCGGGATTCGTACTGAGTTTTTCTCTCTTTTTGATGAAGAGAGACAGGTCGCCAAGCTCGCAGTATTCCATGACCAAATTGATATGTGTGGCGGATTCGACGCAGTCGTGCAGGGCGACAATGTGAGGATGGCGGAGCGTCTTGAGAATCTGGATCTCGCCGTACAGGTTCTCCCTAAGCTTGTTGTTCAGACGTCCCATCTCGACCGACTTGATGGCCACGGTTGCTTTGGAGCTCTAAGAAGGCAAGAGTCAGATCGATCATTCGTAGAACGCGTGGATCACCTCTCATTCTGACAACTCAGGAGCAGCAGGAGACGCGAATATCCCCGAGTGCGAGGAGGAACAGCGGAGTGCACGAACCTTGTGATAGCCACTGTATACTTGAGCGAAGCTGCCCTTCCCGATTTCGCCTCCTATGACAAAATCACCAATAGAAGCATCAGCTTCGCGTCGCTTGCGTCCGGACGAGGACGAGGTCGGGAGCTGGTCCGTCATGTTGGTCTCCTGTGGAAGCTGTCGAGAACAGGGGCGAAATCGGAGAGTGTAAGTTCAGGCCGGGGGGCCTCGACTATGCGGAAGACGTCGGGGGCGTGCGGCGTCGTCATGTACACATCCAGATCATGGAAGTACACAGCGTGGCGATGGGTTTGCGATGATTTTATGGTTGTAAAGAATGAAGTCGGAAAAGAGACAAAAGAAGCAGGCAGCGCTTCGAGTGGCGGCTGGAACCCTGAGTGTGTTGCTTCGGCAAGGTCGCCAGGGACCATAGACAAGGCGGCAGCTATCCGATAGGTCGGGAGCGCACGCACACCAGATCGATGCAGAGTCGAGGATGCGATCGAAGGATTGGAGCGGGGACCGTCGTGGCGTCCGTGAGCAAGCGCGGGAAAGCGTCGGTGTCGTCTCGACAACGCGACCGGAAGATGGAAAACGGTAGGAGGTGCAGATCGATAGCAGTCGAAAGGCCGGGAATTCGAGACGGTTTGGATTTGTGTTGGGCGAAGCAGCGATGGAAGAAGAGGAGGGAGGCGTGGTGGAATGATATCGAGTTGTGACTAGTAGGATGGACGGTGAGCGTTAGAAAGAGAAGCTAGCTCGGGGAGTGGAAGTACACAGCCGTTTGAGGCTCTGAGAGCAAGGTGCTGGAGGAGAGTTTGTAAAGACGGGAAGAATGTACCTTTTCGGGACAAGAGTCAGGCAAGGTCCAGGGTCAAGCTAATGACTCGGAGCTATCAAGGACGCAGCAGCGTTTGTACTTGATTTGTACCCTGATAGCGGAGCGGGTGGTGTAGACACTGAAGTTGAAGGCAAACGGCGGTACGAACTGGTGCCGGGACGGCGACAGGTGGTGACCAGAGGAAGCGAGAGGAGGCAAGAGGGCAGAGAAGTCGAGGAAGGTCGTGGGTGTAGAACAGAAGCGGGGGGGAATATGGATGAAAGGCGCGCACGTTCGGACCAGTCAAGGGAGAGCGGTCGATATAGAAGTTGAGGTCGAGGACGGAGGAAAGCAGAGCAGGCGGTCGGAGGAGATGGGCAGAGAGGGCATAGAAGAAGAGTGACAGGTGCAGCAGGAACAGAGACAAGGTGACGAGGATGGATGGGGACTAGAGTGGATAAGGGCGCCGATAAGATAGATACCTCAGAGAGGTGAGGTGGGTGCACAGTGGATATGGCCCGTGGATGTGGATGGTTGATGCGACCTGATGCGATAAAGGGTAGCAGCACCTCGACTGTTTTAGCGGCACGGTAGCGCTAGATGAGAGTCCTGCCCAAGAGTGACGGGATATGTAGGACGCAGGGTATGGATACTTTCTGGGGTGGTGATCTGCTCTGAACCCTTGCTTGAGGCCGCTTATTATGGCGCCCGTTTTTTCTCCCCGTATTCCATTCAGGTGCTTGAAGTTGGGTTGGAAATGTCGTGTCCCGGGGGATGTGCGGTGGATATCGAAACCTGGTCACTAAGCGATATGCGATGCGATGCGATGCGGTGGATGGATGGCTACCGGGTCGAGTGGGACAGCAGAAAACGCAACAGACCGTCCGTCGCCAGCCAATGTGAGCTGGATATGTATGAAATGTCGAGACCTTGCAGGTTCTTGGTAGGAAAGAAAACACAGAGAGAAGTGGGAGAGGAGGAGGAGGAGGAGGAGGAGGAGGAGGAGGAGCAGCAGCAGCAGCAGCAGCAGCAGCAGCTGGCGCAACAGTCTCGTGGGCGATGTGATTTGACCAAAGCACACCAAAACGATGCGATGCGTGAGAAAATACCCAAGGCAGGGCAACCTCCCCAAAATTTCATCTAGTGACCACATCCAGCAAGCAAAACAGCGCGGCAACAACAGCCTGACCTTGGGTTCGGCGCTCGTGATGCGCTGCGCAGCGGTAGATGTGGAGAAGTACGTATCTGGAGCTCATCGTATCAGGCGGTACGTATCCATCGCGAGCGGCCTGCACCAGCAGAGTCGCGGTACTTGCCGCTCCGGAACAGCCAATGCAGGTGCACCGCAGCCAGCCCCACTCGTATCCTCGTGGTCACTGGTCAGGGGTCCTCCTGGTGGTACAACGAGGCATGCCATTGGCGGGGAATACCTGGGCTATACAAGTCCGGTCTCGGTCACGCAATGACTGCTGCTGCACTAAAAATGCGATCATGGCGCGATAAGGCTCATCGATAAGATAGATACCTGTAGACTAGGTACGGATAGGTGCCTCAGATTATTCCACTCACTTCTACTGCCTCTCGTTCTTTTCTTCCGCTATCGTGTCTCAAGTTACCTAAGTTAAGTAGGCATATATCTTAGCTGTTGCCAGAACAGTGACAGGAAAAAGGGGACTCCTTCCTTTCCCGCTGCTGCCGTTTCGACGTCTGCATCTGCTGCTGTTGCTCCACTTCCCCGAGCTCGCCTAAGGTACCGACCTTGCCTTCCGTGTTTGGAAAGGCGCCGGCTGCACATCTCTTACTTTCTGTCTAGTAAGGCATTCTGCAGACCGCAAACCATCTCTTGCACATGTATCTTTTAGGTCCCGTTGGTTCCAGCCAGTTCACGAAGCAAGACAGTTTATCAACAAGACAGGCAACCAGACACAGAACCACAGGCACACAGGCATACAGGCAGCCGGGATGGGAGACTTAAGAGAGAAAGGCCGGGGCACTGTAACTGGCAACTTTCGAGATGTGTTGAGCCCGTCCACGTCGAGGCCCATTTCATAAGGTAGCCAGTGTTAGTGTTATTGCTCAAGGTACCTTATCCCACTTTGCCATGGAATTGCTTGACGGCCTCCTCCCCCAACCCCACTATCCAACTCCCCCAAAAGACACCTAGGTTCTCCAATTTCACTTCTATGGGCTGTGGGCCGTGACCCGTAAGTCGTCCAGTCATTCATGTCCTTCCTCATCAATGCCAAACCCTCCAGCCTATTCTCAAGCTAGGAGAGGTGACTTCGATGAAGAAATGTGAAGCAAGGTGAGGTAAGTTGAATAAGGTGCCTTAGTTTAACTTCCATGCTGGAGAGGTTCTGCGTTCCTTAGCTCTCAACAGTAAGGTAGATTTGTAGCTTCTGCGCTGCAGCGCAACCAGGGCGATACACTTCTCTGTTGGAACACCTCTCGCTTGGCCGCTCGTCCCTTCTGAGCATTTCATCATTACGTCGTCGACGTGACAGAGAACCCCAAGTACGCCTCCTCCAGCATCTCAAATGTTAGCGCGACAAGGGTTCCACTGTTACTGTCCTAGGCGATTTCGGCATATCCTGGTAACAGAGGGCTCCCTGCCACGCTAACATATGAGATGCTGGAGGAGGTGTATAATCACCCCCATGAACATGGTTGGGCGGCGAAAGGCACTAGAAGACCCCGGTCTTTGGACCCCATCTCCAACTCTCTCCATCTCCGCATCTCCCGACCTCCGCCAGGGCACCTCCCACAACCTGCGCCCTTCTCCTCGGTCCAACCCAGCTCAGTGCGATAAGATACCTCAATGCACGCCTCCACGCATTTGCACCCCTTTTGAATAACTCCAGCGACCCTCTCTCCCCTGTAACAGCTTTGCAAGACAGAACCTTCTCCACCTACACTTCGAGCCCTCAGAATCCTTGACTCTCAAATTCCATCCGCCCTTCCAGACGCACGCCAGAACGCCCAGACGCACTGCTACCTGCCATCGCGCTGCTATCCGGTCGCAGAAAGTGCCTGGTCGGCTGTGAAATAGTCTACGCAGTGTTTCGGTCCAGCCCTGGACAGAGCAAGAGGTACCTCTGTACCGGTACTTCTAGATGCCAGTGCACGGATACTGTATCGACGGTACACCTAGAGACACTCGCATCGATCTGTTGTGTTGCGGTCGACGGGACCTTGATAGACACCACGCTACCCTTATCGTATTCCCTTCTCTACCACCTCAAGATGCACCACACCAGACATGTGCATCTCAAGACGAAGGCCGCCATGTGAAGACGACCATCGAATATCGACTAGCTGTCTTCCACTATCAAGACGAACCGTATCCAAACAAGACGACGGGTTGGAATCGTTTTGGCGACTCACCTGCCTCATGTCAAGCCACCGCAACTCTCAACGTCGAGTCCCCTCATCCCGCTGAGCCATGGCGCCATCTTGCGTCCCACTGCCGCACGCCCGGTCACAAATCAGCCAAAGTCAAAGCCTCAGGTCTGCTCCTCAAGACTCTCAATGAGTGGATTCCGGAGTCGATTGCAACCGAGTCACCTCGAAACATACAAAGTACATAGCTCACCGCGTATTCTTACGTAGGCTTTGGTCCAAACAAAACCCCTTGTAAAAACCAATCGACATCTGGTCCAATGTTGACGAACGGCAAACGCAAGCCCCATACTTGTAACGAACTATGCGCATTCACGCTGTCTGCAGCCCAGCACTCTCTTTCCGTAGACTTGGGTTGTTTACTGCCTTTTCGCACCACGCACTCCCAATTTAGTTACTACATGCCCTCTGGATTCGGTTCGCATGGTTGCCGGCCTTGACTTATTCCACTTTACCTTTCCAAGTCAGGTCACCTTATTCTTGAGGCTGCTCATCCTTCTGCCTGGCGCCAGCTGCCATGCGTCCAGCCAACCGGATCGCGACCTGAGACGGCATGTCTGCTCCATCGGCGAGAAACAACCTCGTCATTGTGTCAAGAACTAGCGCTGACCGTCCGTTCCTTGCCTGCCCGATGGGATGAGAAAGGCCGCAGACGTCTCCAGCAACAATCAAACCGACATAATAAGAACAATGTTACCATGATGGGGGCCTCGGGCATCATGGGAACTGCAACTGCCTTACTCGAATATGCATGCCTCAAACAGCTCTTCAGCCAACAGGAACCTCGCCCACCCTTCCTGCTGTCGCTAACAAACAATACCTCGAAGTATCGCGCCGCACTGGCAACCACCATCGACGCATATGTGCTCAGGCCAACGCATCTCCAAGTCCTCCGTTGTCCGTTGCCCAGAGGCGCGAATGCTGTCCTACTCATCGCCGTCTTATCCAGAATAACCCAGTGCATTTCTGTCGGAAGCCAGAAGCAATTATCGCATTCCAGTCATTTCCGTTTCGTTTTCTCCGATCTTTTGGCAAAGCATGAATGCTTTGCACAAATCATCGCACAAACCACTTCCAAGCCCTGGCCAGAGTCATCAAGTAGTCCAGACTCTCTCTCACAACCCGTCTAAACCCCTGTTTCGGGATCCATGAAACCCGTTGACATCACCGACCGTGGTCCCGAATCGCACGCACCCCACAGGGCAATAATACTCATGGTAACCTTTATGTCCAAAAAAACACGGGTCTTTTCCACGCCCAATGATGAATGCAAACTTAGCAGTATTTAGACAATAAGATTATTCACAGTGTCTTTTTCATGACTCCGAGGGCGAAGCTCAAGAGCCAAGGCAGTGCCCTTGGAGTCGCGCCCTCTGTGCCTGGCAACTGACATCGATAGCGCAACCATATCCAAGACATAGTTGTCTCGCCCGCCTCGGCGTCTACCTAAGCCAGGCCCCCATGCAAGTGCCATACCCCTAAGCGGCAAACCGAGAGGCGTGCCGCGTTCTCGGAGCCGTCATCCATTCTCCGTTCCATCAATCTCTCGCCTCCGTTATTCCAGGTAGCATCGCATTTCAAAATTGCAATTTGCTGCCGATATGCGGTAACCCCCATCGTCCCCGGCTTAGCACAGAGACGAAGCTTGAACAACAGGAGCAAACACTCCGTGTGGCCGCGAGAAGTGTGGCCGCGAGAGTCCTAAATCATTTCACTTGCTCTTGCTCTTTCTCTCTGAATCATCCCTGGACACTCAGCTGCCCAATCCCTTGGAGAAGTAAGTGGATGTCCGCATCACAAGAGGTCCTAGCGCTCAAAAAGGTGACAGCCTCGCCCGCAGCGATCGAAAAATCCCCCATTTTGTCAATGAACCGATCACCCCGTGCCATTGAGTGGGACACCTGCCTGTTCAGGGGAGGTTCGACCTTTAGGTGAAATGGTCATGGGACGGGGCAAGCAAGGCACCAAGGGTGCGGCTCGACGATGAATTCCTGGGGAAACGTGGGAACTAACGGTCAACTGCCTTTCTCAGCTCGCCACCACCCACCCCGTTCCGTCTGTAGTTCAGACTAGCAGACAAAATCAGAACCCGAGGTCGAAGCAGTCTCCACAAAAAAAAAAAAAAAAAAAAAAAAAAAAAAAACGACTCATCCACCCCATCGACTTTGCTTGCTTCTTCGTCATCGCCAAGGGTTCGTGGAGTCATAGGTCCCACCTACGCGATGTCGTCCGGGCTTCAGGACGTCGGATGGCTGGGGATGGCGTTTCTCTGTGGTTGCGCCTGCAAGCGCCCGTCTCGTTCACCTTCTATTGTCTACGTCACTTGCCCGGGGGTGTGGGGCGTCGCGGGCTCGCGTTTACACCCCCTACTTACGTAGGGGGGCAAAAAACCCTCGACCACGCTAAAAAGTCGTTTCCCCGCTAAAACACTAAAACCCTCACTTTTTAATATAACTATTATTTATTAATAACCTCAAACTATTAATAATATAATAATATAACGTTATATAATACTAAAAGTTATATAAGTTAATAGCTCTAACTTAGGGCTATCGACTTATATATAAATTATATTAATATCTCTTATCGATCGATAACTATTAATTGCTTATAGTTTAATTATAATGCTATTATTACTTACTATATATAGCGCCTCTTAAGGCCTCTATGTTAAAGGGGGGGTTAATATACTATAGCTAACTTCGCTAGTAGCCTTAAAATAATCGATATCCCCCTTAATATTATAGTATCTTAACTAGTAACCTAGCGCTAGCGTTAGAGTTACCAGTACTATTAATAGCAGTAGCTCTAGCTCTAGAATAACCTTATTATTATTATTATTATTAATAAGGTTATTATTATTATTATTATTATTAGAGACCTCTTTAACTTTATTATTAGGGTTATTAAGGAAGTTAGGGTTAAAGTTAAGCCCTATTAAGAGTAACGCCGCCTCTATAAGGGCGTTATTAATATTAATCTCTCTAAGAGGGCGGGAGGCGTAGTTTATTTAATTAATAATATCTTTAGGTAGCGGTTTTAGGTTAGGGTTAAATATATCTATTATAAATACCTCTCTCTCTAGTTTAGCTTATTATAGGTTATTATTATTAAATAGGATATAGTTATTAAACTTCCTAGTATAGTAGAGCTACTATTTAAAGTTTAATATCTTTATCCTCTTATTAATTATAACCCTCTTTATTACTAAATACTCCTTATAAAGTTTGAGATCCTAATAGTAAGCCTCTCTTTTAATATAGCGTCTCTATTAATAAGCCTCTTATTTAATTACTTTATTAGTATATACCTCTTAAGTCTCTATTATATTAGAGATTATAATACTTATTATAAATAAGTATAAAGGCTTTACTCCTCGTCGCGCTTATTATTTTTAATAAAGACTCTCTAACTAACTATTATAATTACTAATATAGGTAACTGCTTAGTTATTTAATATAGAACCCTCCTTTAGTACCTCCTTTATAAGGCGTAAGTTATAATAAGTTACTAATAAGAGTATTAATCTATACTTGTTAATAATATAGTTAGTACTCTCTATACTAGCTTAAAAACGCTCTTTATAGGGTAAGAGGTATATAAGATAAGAAGGGATTATTTATCTAGCCTTTTATATCTTTTTTACTAAGCGTTTTAATATAAAGTCGGATTATATTAGCTATACTCCTAATCTCTTAAAGCTATTTATAATATTATAACTTATAACTATAGTATTAGTTATACTCCGAAGTATTATAACGAAGTCTCCCCTCGTAAAGTTAAGAGCTCCCCTATAAATAGCTTTATAAAGAGTCTTCTATTAGGCCTCTTTAAATAGCTAAAAGACTCCTATATCTATTAGCTATAATATATATATAGCTATAAGGAATAATAGCAGGTATAGGATATAGAGCTAACGCTATTAGTAAAATATTAGCGAATTAATAGTAAATATATATCCCCTTAAGAAAACTCTATAAGCTAGAGACTTAGAAGGTTAAGTAATAGTTTAATATAACTATATATACCTATATTCTAGTATTCTAGCTTTTCCTAGTTTAAGCTTATAGCTATACTCTTATAACTCTATTACTTCTACCTTAATTTAAGAAACTAGCGCTAGTTAGAATATCTAAAACGAACTAGTAATAGTATACTAATAAATTAGTAATAGAGTTTAATTATAATAAACTCTAAGCTAGGTATATAAAATATAACTAATAGGGTCTTAGCTAATATAATATAGGTTACTCGCTAAGCCCTAAGATATAAGGAATATAATATAAACGCTATACTAGGGGGATAGATAACCCTAGTAATAATAGGATAGGAGAGATAATTCTAAGGGGGTAGGCCTAGTCCTAGATAGCACTAGAGGAGGTAGACCTACCCTCGCTTAGTAAATAAATAATAAGTAGTAGCTAATAGGGCACCCTGCTTAAGACCCCCTAAGAAGCTAGTATCTTAGGTATCCTTACCTAAGTAATAAGGTTACTATAGAGATAGTAGGAGAGTCTTATAGAGTAGATATATCTATAATAGTAGTAATATAAAGAATAAACTACTACCTTACTATAGGAACTCGCTAATTACCTAGCGATAAGGTACCTATAGAGAGAATATAAGAAACCCCCTATATATAACTATTATATTATAAGTAAGGACTTTACTATAGACTAGGTTAGTAACTAGATCTAGGTAGTTAAAGATAGATACTAACTATATACTAGTAGTACGCTAGAGTAATAGGTCTAATAGGCGCTTATAAAGATAAGCTTATCCCTATAGACCTAGTAGTAATACTATAGGGCTAGGCTAGAAAGAGACCTAGCTTAGGCTAACCTTATAGCGTTTATTTACTAATAATATATTAACCTAGAGCTTTAAGAGTAGAGGTACTATAAAAAGCTAGATATAATAAGATAAAAGGAGATATAGTTATTAATATAGTTCTTTACTAAATAGTTAGTAATATATTAGAACTTAGGTATAGTTAGTATAGAAAAAAGCAAGGCTAAGGCTTATATATTATACTTCTAACTAGCCCCCTTTCTATATAAAGAGCTTAAATAATAAAAAGTTAAAATATAGAGACTAAGGGATATAGCTATAGAAGTAGAATACTTATAGGAGATATATTATTAATAAGGTAGCAAGATCCTATAGAGCGAAAATAGGAAATAATATATAAGTAAAGAGTACGCGCTAAAGGTCCCCCCTATAGCGAGGGCGAGCTAAAAGGGGGGCTAGTAGAGCTCTAGCTATAGAACTACGCAAGGTACCTAGAGCTTAATACCTTACTAATTAGTTAGTAGTATATTATAGGGATCTAATAGGGGCTAGCTTATATTTAGCTCTAATATATAACCTATAATATCTAATACCTTAATATACTTTAGCTATAAGAAGAAAGGGTATAAGAGGGTAGACTACCTAGATAAATAATAAAATATAAATAAAACGCTAGTAAGATACTAAGTATTTATTAAGAAAGCGAGGGTTAATATAATCTAATCTATAAGGGAGGTTAAAGAACTCGACCTATTAGAAAATAAATAAGCTAGGGGATTATATTAATAACTCCTATACTTATAATAAAACTAGACGCCTTCCTAAGGGGAGATATTATAAAAGAACGGGTAATTATTCTCTAGAACGTTACTAAATAAGAAGTAGTAGTAGATATAGATTCCTATTCCTAAGTTAATATTATTAGTAATTAACTAGTAAAATCCCTATAACTATAACCTATAGTAGCGCGCGCCCCTATATTAGAGGGGTTTAATAGGTCCTTTATAATAAGCTAGAATATATACTAGTTAACCTTCTTCCTTATTAACTTAAGAGGATAACTAAGGAAGATATAATAACTCTTTATTAAAGCTCCCCGCCCTAAAGGAGTAGGGGACCTCCTCTTATTATAATACTCTATAAGAAGGGAGGGTATTATAATTAATACCTAGATAAATACTTAAGGATATAAGCGCCTTAGTATTACTAAGCTATTAGTATTTATATAAGAGGTTATTAAGAATAGCTAGAAGGCTTATATTATATATATTTTAGGGAATATTACCCCCTATAAGCTACTAATAGAAGCCCTAGGTAAAGAAGATACCTTAGAGAGTAAAGTAGAATTACTACTAGAGCTACTTAATAAATAGGTAACGTTTAATAAGTAGTTAATAAAGGCATACCTAGCCCTAGAGGGTATAGAATATATTATTAACTTAGTTAAAGGGAAGAAACCTCTATATAAGCCTATCTACCTACTAAATAAATACTAGCTAGAGAAGCTCTATTAATATATTACTAATAACTAAGTAATAAGGCAGATTTAACCCTTAATAAGTAAAGTAGGCGCCCCTATCCTCTTTATACCTAAGAAAGATAGATCCTTATACCTTTATATAGATTATTAAGGCTTTAATAAGGTAATACTAAAGAACTAATATCTACTTCCCCTTATTAATAAGCTATTAAATAGGCTTTAGGGAGTAAAATAGATCTTAAAGATTAACCTTTAAGATATATATTATTATATCTATATTAAGCTAGAAGATTACTAGAAAACGGCTTTTAAGACTTATTATAAGTACTTTAAATATATTATTATACTATTTAGACTTATAAATACCCTAGTAACGTTCTAGGTATATATTTACTAAGCGCTTACTAAGCTACTAGATATCTATTATATTACTTATATAGATAATATTATAATTTACTCCGAGATAAGAGAGTAGTATATAAAAGACCTTTACTAAGTGCTCTATAAGCTTTACTAGTAGGTGCTATATACTAAGCTTAGTAAGTATAGGTTTTACTAATAATAAGTAGAGTTCCTAGGGTACATTATTATACCTAAAGGTATATTAATAGACTAAACCTATATCTAAGCTATTACTAAATAGAAGCTACTTAAGACCTATAGGGAGATCTAAGTCTTCCTAGGATTCTATAACTTCTACTATAAGTTTATTATAAGCTATTTAGGTATTATAGTCCCTATAATATCCCTACTAAAGGGTAGTGAGAATAGTAAGAAAGGAAGCGAATTTTATTAGCTAGAAGAGGCCTAATAGGCCTTTAAATAGCTCTAAGCTGCCTTCTACTTAGTAATTATTCTCTAATATTAGGACCTAACTTATAAAATAAGGGTTAAAATAGATACTTCTATAAAAGCTATATCTAGTATCCTATTATAATATATTAATAGCTAGTAGTAACTAGTTACCTACTATTTATAAAAGCTTAGTAATACTAAGTAGTATTAGGGAGTAAGTTAATAGGAGCTTCTCGCTATAATTAAAAGCCTAGACTATTAGGCTTATTACCTTTAAGGTATATTAAAAAAGTTTATAGTCCTAATAGATTACTAGGTACTAAAAGGAGTTATTAGTATATTAGTATAAGACCTTTAAGGAAGGCTTACTAAATAGGTATATAAACTCTTAGTATTTAACTTCGACTTAGAGCATAAGTTAGGGGTTATAAACCTAGTAGATAGGCTATCTAGGAGGCTAGATTATATAGAGGGGGAGGTAAAATATAATAATATACTCCTAACCCTAGTAAGGAAGCTAGGGTTTATTAGTAATCTACTAGTAGACCTCTAGATAAGTATTACTACTTTATAAAGTAATATAGAGACCTTAAGAGTATTTATTAATACTATAAGGGCTAGTATAAAATAATACCCCTTCTAGATAGATAGCTCTAGGGGTAGAGATACCTTAGTCTCTAGTTAGTATAGCGCTCTATAGCATACTAATATTACTATAACTATAGTAGCTATAATAACCTAACGCTAAAAAGCAAGGGAAGATATAGAGAACGCTTAGCAAGAGGTTATTAACCTAGAGGACTCGCTTAGAGCTAGGGTTACTATAGTATAGTAGTATATCCTATGCTAAGTTATAAGGGAGCTTATAATAAGCGAAATAGTATATAGTTAGTAACCCTCTAAAGTAATAGAAAGTCTTATCTATAGATTATAAGCTAACGACTTATACTACTAGACCTAATTAGAGAGGGTATATAGACTAGCTAGTGATTATAGGGGCTATATAATTAATAGCTATAGAACCTTATTCTATAAGGGAAGGTTAGAGATACCCTAGGAGAGGTCCCTAAGACTTAAAATCCTTTGCTAATACTATAATAACTATAGGGTAGGTTATATAGGGGTAAATAAGACTACTAGGTTAATCTTAAGGAAGTTCTACTAGCTAAACTTAGCTATAGATATATATAATTACGTTATAGGGTGCTATATATACTAAGGGATCCAGGTTCTAAGGCATAAGCCCTATAGAAAGTTATACCTATTACCCCTACTAGCGCACCCGTTTTAGGAAATTAGTATAGACTTTATTACTAAACTACTACTAAGCTATTAATATAAAGGCGGGGAGTATAACGTAGTTCTTATTATTATATACTAGATAACTAAGTTTGCTATATTTATCCTAATAATAAAGTAGCTAATAGCTACTAAGTTAGCGCGGATTATCTATAAATAAGTAGAGTGCTATTTTAATACCCTAGAGGGTATTATTAGTAACTAAGATAAGCTCCTTACTAGCTAATTTTAAGAGGAATTTATAAGAGAGAGGGCTATTAAGTACTACCTCTCTATTATATATTACCCCTAGACTAATAGGTAATCTAAAAGGACGCACTAGATATTAGAAAAGTACCTATAAGTATATGCTAGTAATTTGCTATAAGAATAAGCTGTCTAGTTACCTAAGGCTAAGTTTATATATAATAATAGTTACTATAGTACTACTAGCTACTTGCTAATAGAGGCCCTATATAGCTATTACCTATATTATATAGAATATATAACCCCTGCGAATAGGGTTATAGTATAGGGTATAAGGGAGTAAATTAAATATATCTTAAGGCTTTATAGGAGGGCCTAGGAATAGTAGTAGAAGGCTACTAAGGCGTAAGCTAAGTATTATAACGCGAGGTATAAGGAATAGACCTACTATTAGGGATAAGTTATTAGGCTATTAATAAAGAACTTCTAGTTTAAGAATAAAAAACTAGCGCCTAGGTTTATATAAGTAGCTATTATAGAACTAATTAGTACGCAAGCTTATAGAGTTTATCTACTACTATAGTACTAAAGGATATATAATATATTCTTAGTTACCTTACTAGAACTATAAGATAATTACTAAATAAGTAGTAAAAGCTTGCTTATATACCTAGAGCTTAAGGATAAGCTAGAGGAATAGGAGGTTAAAGAGATTATTATATAGCAAGGTATTAGTAATAATATATAGTACTTAGTTAAATAAGTAGGTTAGCCTATAGAATATAATATATAGGAACTTATAGAAAACTTAGTAAACGCGCACGAGGCTATTCATAAGTTTAATAGATAATATAAGAAAGCTTATAAGAAGTAGGATAATTAGCTACTAAAACTACTATAATAGGTTAGTAATTATAGACTACGAGACTATAAAATAGAACTTAGTTTAGAAGTAAAATATTAATTAAATTAAGTAGCGAATTATTACTAAAGCTATAGTAAAAAGAGGTATTATCCTATAAAAGGGGAAAAGAGCTAACTATCTAATTAGTCGTTAACTTCTTAGGATAGCCATAGGGGCGACTACTATAACTACTATAACTATAAGTAGTACTACTACGACTACTATAGTAACTAGTCGCTAAACTAGCGCTATTAGTATCCCTACTATTACTACCTATAAGCTAACTACTAGCCGACTCGCTACTAGTACTACTACCTAACTCGCTACTAGAACTATTACTATTAGAGATAGTAATAGTAACCTTAGCTCTCTTAGTCTTCTTTACTAACTCTTCGCCGCTACTTTAGCTATACTTAGTAGGGGTATTAAGGTAGGAGGCGTAAGAGATAAGGTAAGTACTAGTAATAGTAATAAGGTAGGAGGGGATATTATTAGTAATATACTTAGCGAGATTTTCCTAAAGCTCCTTATAAAACCTAGGGAAAAGGGCGATATTACGCTCATAGGCGCGCTTAGGGATTAGTTTTATTAAAAAGTTATTAAGTAAGTAGTTAATCTTATTATAGAGGTAGTTAATAGGATTATTATTATAAATATATACTAGCTAGGCAGCGTTTAAGTACTAAAAAATATTAATACTATTATAAAGGGTATTAACTTAAAAACTAGTAGTTAGTAGGATATAATTAGCGAGGGAATAGTAAGTAATAGCCTATATAGACTAGGATATTAAGCGCGAGGTATTTATAGATAGAGGCGAGCTCCTAAAGCTAAAGCTACTCTATATTATAGCTACTACTATTAGTAGTAAGATCGTAGATAAGCTTAGTAATATACTTCTATACTATTAAATAGTTACTAAGCGTAGCTAGAATATAATAATAATAAAGATAGGTTAGGATATTATTACGCTCCTAGATCTAGATCTAGTAGAATATATTCTAAGTAGTCTAGGCTACGCCCTAAAGCTCCTAGGGGACCTAGGAAATATTAATATATAATAACCTATTAGTAAATTAGTAGAGACTTATAGTAGTATATTTCTTCTTATTAAATTTATAATAGATATACTTCTATATATACTCGCTATATATATAATAAAGGTAGATAATATCCTAATATATTTTATTAAGATAGCTAAGATAAGGATAGCTACTATTAGTATTACTAATAAGATTACTAGAAAGGATCTTAGGATTATAGAGGTATTTTATAAGAACCGCGCTTATATATATAATATAAGATATTATAGAGAGCTATTAGTAAGATACTAGAGAGGGATATAAGTAAAACTAGAGGAGAGAAGGGAAAGAACTTAATAATTATAATAAAAGCTTATAAAATAAGCGCTAAAATAGGAGAGGTAGCTAGACTAAAAAAGATTATAAAGAGGAGAAATTCTAACTAGGTTAGAGACCTTAAAAAGAAGAAGCCCTTTTATATTTTAAGTTACTAGATAATAAAGTAAAATAATTACTAGTTATATACTATTAAATAGTTATATAACTATTAGTAACTAATTAAAAAATAATAGAAATAATTAAGATTTAAGAATACCTATAACGCGATAGGAAAATAAAAATACGTTATTCGCTATAACTACCTAGATCTAGCGCGGAGGGTAAGAGTAAATAATATAATAAAAGTATAGAGAGGCTGCCCTATAGTTAGTAATAATATCTATAACGATATAGAGCTATATTACCCTACTAGTACGCCTTAGGGACTAAGGCTTTAGAGGGGGGGGGTAATTATAAGGAATAATAGTAGGTATAAGATATAGAGCTAATGCTATTAGTAAAACATTAGCGAATTAGTAGTAAATATATATCTCCTTAAGAAAACTCTATAAGCTAGAGACTTAGAAGGTTAAGTAATAGTTTAATATAACTACGTATACCTACGTTCTAGTATTCTAGCCTTTCCTGGTTCAGGCCTATAGCTATACTCTTATAGTTAATTTAGAGCTAGCGGAGTAGATAGTAGTAGTAGTTAAGTTATAGGAAGCCTAGGAAGTTGTAATAATTATTAGCTATATTTATAGTACTAATAGGCGTTAGCTAGAGGAAGTAAAGATAGTTAAGATCTATAAATAGGCTACTTATAATAATTTAATAGAGTTAAGGGCTTTCCTTAGGATTATAACGTTCTATAGATCCTAGGTAAAGGACTACTCTACTATTATAAAGCTACTTACTAACTTACTTAAGAAAGATACCTTATTTAGCTAGGAGGAGAAGTAATAAATAGCTATAAATACCTTAAAAGTAATACTTATAAGGGCCCTAATCCTTATTACTATAGACTATAGCCCTAAAGGAGGAGATATCTACTTTATAATTAATACTAGTAATATAAGATAAGGCGGAGTCCTAGGATAATTTATTAATAACTAGTATATAGTTTCTTACTTTAAGAGTAATACTTAGTTAGAACTAGAGCTATTATATAACGCTAGGAAGAACGAATTATATAGTATTCTAAAGGCTTTAAAGAGGGTATATAACTATTTATATAGATAATACTTTATCCTAGAGATAGACGCTTAGATATTAGTTATATAACTTAATAGAGTAGCTATAAACCTCCTAAGAGCCCTTATTATTCGCTAGATTATATAGATTTAAATATTTAACTTTAAAGTATAATATATCTATAATACTTAGAATATAGTAGCGGATAGCTTATTATAAAAACCCTAGGGACCTTCTAATACTATTAATAAAGAAGCTAAGGGGGAGATCGACTTTTAAATTAATTTATAGATCTTCTTTATAGATATAGAAGCTAGTTCCTTTTTTAATTAAGCTTAACGCTATAGTAATAAGTAATATATAGAGGAAGTCTTAGTAGGAAATATAGAGGTTATTAGTAATATAATAAATATCCTAGATATACTTCTTAATAATTCATAAACCTATTTAATATACTCTTAATAAATCGCTTACTATTTAATAATATAAAGGCGCCCTCTAGGAATTTAACTAGTAAGGTATTATAACTTTAAGACTAGAGCGTTAGATTATTATATTTATAACTACTTACTTTTTACTAAACTAATAAATTAAAAGCTAATACTATAACGAGTTATTAATAATACTAAGTAGTAGAAGAAACTAATTATAAAAGCCTATAAAGAGAGTACTTATTAAAGTAAGTAAGCTATAGCTAGAAGACTATCTAATTACTATATCTAGGCTAGTATATATATAGAGATTAGTAAATCCTTAAAAAGTTACTCTAATTACTAAAAGAGGAGAGCTCGATATATAGATAATATAAGGATATATAGCTTTCTAAAGGGGCTACCCTTTACTAGGATATTATTAGATATATAGAGAGTAGGTAGGTAGTACCTTATTAAAGTAAGGGATTTACTAATAGGATAGCTTAAAACCTACTAGCTTAAGAGAGTAACTTTAGCTAAGGTTACTAAGTTTATTTAAGAAGAGATCGTCTACTACTATAAACTATATAGCGAACTTATTATTAATAAAGGACTAGAAAATAAGGATACTATTATTAAATTTAATAAGAAATATAATATAAGGAGGAAAGTAATATCTACTTATAACCTAAGGGCTAATAATATAGTTAAAACTAATTATTAGCTAATTACTTATATATTATTAATATAGACTAGAGGATAGAGAGATATTAACCCTTAGCTATACCTTCCCGCTACCCTATTTATAGACTAATTAAGTATTTATACTTTAACTAGCTTTAGC
>JAVHLU010001297.1:0-33226 GCA_036785755.1 Colletotrichum ledebouriae | reverse complement strand
GTATTAATTATAATACCCTCCCTTCCTATAGAGTATTATAATAAGAGGAGGTCCCCTGCTCCTTTAGGGTAGGGAGCCCTAGCGAAGAGTTACTATATCTTCCTTAGTTATTCCCTTAAGTTAATAAGGAAGAAGGTTAACTAATATATATTCTAGCTTATTATAGAGAACCTATTAAACCCCTCTAATATAGGGGCGCGCGCTACTATAGGTTATAGTTATAAGGATTTTACTAGTTAACTACTAATAATATTAACTAAGGAATAGGAATCTATATCTACTACTACTTCTTATTTAATAACGTTCTAGAGAATAATTACTTATCCCTTTATAATATCTCCCCTTAGGAAGGTATCTAGTTTTAATATAAGTATAGGGGTTATTAGTATAATCCCCTAGCTTATTTATTTTCTAATAGGTTAAGTTCTTTAACCTCCCTTATAGATTAGATTATATTAACCCTTACTTTCTTAGTAAATACTTAGTATCTTACTTATATTTAATTCGCACTTTATTATTTATCTAAGTAGTCTACCTTCTTATACCCTTTCTTCTTATAGCTAAAGTATACTAAGGGGTTAGACGTTATAGGTTATATATTAGGGCTAAATATAGGCTAGCCCCTATTAGATCCCTATAACGTGCTACTAACTAGTTAGTAAGGTATTAGGCTCTAGGCACCTCGCGTAGTTCTATAGCTAGAGCTTTACTAGCCCCCCCTTTAGCTCGCCCTCGCTATAGGGGGCACCCTTAGTATATACTCTTCGCTTATATATTACTTCCTATTTTTACTCTATAGGGTCTTACTACCCTATTAGTAATATATTTCTTATAAATATTCTATTTCTATAGCTATATCCCTTAGTCTCTATATTTTAACTTTCTAATATTTAAGCTCCCTATATAGAAAGGGGGCTAGTTAGAAGTATAATATATAAGCCTTAGCTTTACTATTTTCTATACTAATTATACCTAAGTTCTAATATATTACTAACTATTTAGTAAAAAACTATATTAATAACTATATCTCCTTCTACCTTATTATATCTAGCTTTTTATAATACCTCCGCTCTTAAAGCTCTAGGTTAATATATAATTAGTAAACGAATACTATAAAGTTAGCTTAAGCTAGGTCTCCTTGTAGCCTAGCCTTATAATATCGCTACTAGGTCTATAGGGATAAGCTTATCTTTATAAGCGCTTATTAGATCTATTACTCTAGTATAATACTAGCGCGTAGTTAGTATCTATTTTTAACTACCTAGATCTAGTTATTAACCTAGTTTATAGTAAAGTCCTTACCTATAGTATAGTAGTTATATATAGGGGGTTTCTTATCTTCTCTCTATAAGTACCTTATTACTAGGTAGTTAGCGAGTTCTTATAATAGGGTAGTAGTTTATTCCTTATATTACTATTATTATAGATATATCTACTCTATAAGACTCTCCTATTATCTCTATAGTAATCCTATTACTTAGGTAAGGATACCTAAGACGCTAGCTTCTTAGGGGGTCTTAGGTAGGGTACCTTATTAGCTACTACTTATTATTTATTTACTAAGTGAGGGTAGGTCTACTTATTCTAGTACTATCTAGGACCGGGCCTACCCCCTCGGGGTTATCTCTCCTGCTATATTATCGCTAGGGTTATCTATCCCCTTACTATAGTATCCGCGCTATATTCCTTATATCTTAGGGCTTAGCGAGCGACCTATATTATATTAGCTAAGACCCTATTAGTTATATTCTATATACCTAGCCTAGAGTTTATTATAATTAAACTCTATTACTAATTTATTAGTATACTATTACTAGTTTGTTCTAGATATTCTAACTAGCGCTAGTTTCTTAAATTAAGGAAGAAGTAATAGAGTTATAAGAGTATAGCTATAAGCCTAAACTAGGAAGGGCTAGAATACTAAAACGTAAGTATATATAGTTATATTAAATTATTACTTAACCTTCTAAGTCTCTAGCTTATAGAGTTTTCTTAAGAGTATATATATCTACTACTAGTTTGCTGATGTTTTGCTAATAGTATTAGCTCTATATCCTATACCCGCTATTATTCCTTATAGCTATTAACTATATATATAAGGATATACTAGGTATAACCGCTTATTTCTAAGTTAAACGCTACTATACCTAGCGCGTTACTTAGTAATAATTTGCTTAGTATATACCCTCTAATAAGTTAGTATCTCTTCTTAATATATAAAAGGTAGAGGTATTAAGCTAGGGAAAGGTTAATTATTATATAAGTATTACTCCTAGTATCTACTAGGATATAAGCTAGATATCCTCTATTAACTCTAACTTAAATAATATTAGGCTTATTATTAGCTAGTTATTCCTATTTATATTCTTCCTAACCTAATATCTCCTCTTTAGTAAGCTCTAGAGCCTAATTCCGCTCTAGAGTTAGTCTTTTCCTAACTTCTTATCTTTTTTTAAGGAGTTAGTTACTACTTAGTAGTTATCTATAACCTTATAGTATACTAGTTCTTCTTTTAAGGTCTTTACCTTTATAACCCTAGGTAGCTAGTCCTCCTTCTTATAGTAGCGCTAGGTAATATAACCTCTAGCTCTATAAGTATAATAAGTATAGGGGTCCCTTATACCCTTCTAAGGCTATTAGTATTATACTAGGGAAGTACCTAAAGAGAACCTAGAGTTTTAATAGTTATAGCGTCTTACCTCCTTAACTTATAAGATATATATAGCTCTAGTTATATAGGTATCCCCCTTAATATCCTTAGTAGTAGGTCTCTAGTAAGTTACTAGGTAGTTACTAGTAACCTTCTAGCGCTCTACTTTCTATATAATACTCTAGACCTTTAAGAGCTAGCTATTATAATTAGCTAATAGGTTAATAGTAATTAGCTAATTCCTTAGCCTAGGGGTAAGGGAGGCTTCTAGAAGTAAGATCTAGACTTAACTAGGCTAGTTTATATTACTTATATTAGCTAGTATCTATTTAAATCTTAGTAGGAAAGTTACTAGGGATTTATTCTCTTTTTATTAGAGGGTTTATAGTTAAGCTATAGCTTATAAGTAGATATTTAGGTCCTTATATATCTAGTCTAGGTAGGCTATAAAGTCCTTAGAGTTATATTTTCCCCTGCTCCCTCTAGCTCTATAGAAAGTAGAGACTACCTACTAAGCTATAATATCTAAGTAGGAGTTAATAAGGTACTATACCTCTATATCTATAGTATAAAACGCCCTATTTATAGTAATCCTATACCTTATTTATTACACCTAGGTAGTATATTCCTTCTACTTACTTAAAAACTTTAGAGGTAGGGGTAATAGCTTCTAGTATATTATACTAGGTATTACTAGTACCTTACTAGTAGTACTTATAGGGGTCTATATAGCTATATATTAGCTATTCCCCTGCTTAACCTCCTATAACTATTACTAGAGGGACTCTATTATTACTACTAAATTAGCTTATAATAGCTTATCTTAAGTTTTAGCTATATTACTATTAACTATCTTACTAACTAATAAGGAGTAGCGCTTAACTTATTATTATTATTATAGTAATAAGCTTAAATATATAAGGGGTTAGACCTAAGTTTATTTAATATAAGGTTATTATAATATTATTTATTTAAGCTAAAGAGGAAAAGGGGAAGTTTTCCTTTCTAGTAGAGATTTCGCTAGTCTATAGGGAATAACTAGGTAGGCCCTGGGTAGGCCCTAGGTAGCTCCTTAAGGTAGTAAACCTAGGCAGAAGCCTAGGTAGGCTTAACCCGGGCGTAGCCTATAATAGTAGTACTAAGTAATATACCTTCTAACTCTATAAGTATAATAAATATAAGAGTCCTTTATACCTTTTTAAAGCTATTAGTATTATACTAGGGAGGTATTTAAAAAGAACCTAGAGTTTTAATAATTATAATATCTTACCTCTTTAATTTATAAGATATATATAGCTCTAGTTATATAGATAATCCCCTTAGTATTCTTAGTAATAGGTCTCTAGTAAGTTACTAAGTAGTTACTAGAGACCTTTTAGCGCTCTATCTTCTATATAACATTCTAAACCTTTAAGAGCTAGCTATTATAATTAGCTAGGAAGTTAATAATAATTAGTAAATCCCTTAGCCTAGGGGTAAGGGATACCTCTAGAAGTAAGATTTAGATTTAACTTAGCTAGTTTATATTACTTATATTAGCTAGTATTTATTTAAACATAAATAAGAAGGTTATTAGGGCTTTATTCCCTTTCTACTAGAGGGTTTATAGTTAGGCTATAGCTTATAACTAGATATTAAGGTCTTTATAAGTCTAATTAAAATAAGTTATAAAGTCCTCTAGGTTATTTTTTCTACTATTATACCTAGCTTTATAAAAAGTAGAGATTACTTATTAGAGAGTAATATCTAAGTAGGAGTTAATAAGGTATTATATCTCTTTCTTTATAGGGTAGAATACCCTATTTATAATAATCTTATATTTTATTTATTATACCTAAGAGGTATATTCCTTCTCTTTACTTAAAAACCTCAGGGGTAGGGATAGTAGCTTCTAGTATATTATATTAAATATTACCAGTACCTTATTAATAATACTTATAGGGTTCTATATAGCTATATATTAGCTATTCCCCTACTTAACCTCTTATAACTATTACTAGAGGGACTCTAGTATTACTATTAAATTAGTATATAATAGCTTATCTTAAGTTTTAGCTATATAATTATTAACTATCTTACTAATTAATAGGGAGTAGCGCTTAACCTATTACTATTATTATAATAATAAGCTTAAATATATAAGGGGTTAGATCTACGTTTATTCAATAATAAGTTATTATAATATTATTTATTTAAGCTAAAGAGGAAAAGGGGAAGTTTTCCTCTTTAATAGAGATTTTTCTAGTCTATAGGGGACTACTAGGTAGGCCCTAGGTAAGCCCTAGGTAGCTCCCTAAGGTAGTAAACCTAGGTAGAAGCCTAGGTAGGCTTAACCTAGGTATAGGTTATAATAATACTTTAGCCTCTAGAAGGAGCTAGTTTTACTCTTTACTACTAGCTTTTAGAGCTTACAAGTAATAATAATTAGTACTTTTAAGTATATATAATACTAGATCTTTTTTAGGAGGGTATAATAAGAGGAGGAGAGGACTTTTACTTACTACTAACTCTCCTTAGTTATAATTATAGCTTATTAGCTAGCTTAAAATAGTACTAGCTTATTAAATATACTCTTAAGGTTATTAGTATAGTAATAAACCTATACTTTAATACTAGTATAAGAGGATTTAATAATAGAAGTGGTAATATAGCTAAAGTAGGAGTATTTATTAACTTAATAATTAATAAGTTTTTTATACTATAGTTCTAGCTAAGTAATAATTATATAATTAATTATAATAGTAGAGAAACTAACGTTTTAAAGCTCCTCGAGCTTCTAGTAATAGGTATTCGTAGTATAGCTTTAGAGGACTTTATTCTATATATTAAGAAATTCCTAAAATTTTAAGTATTATATAATAATATTATTAGATTCTCTTATAGCTAGTAGGAAGTATCTTTAAGTCTTTACTAATATATTAAGATTAATATACTACTAGTAAAGTAAATATAGGATAAAGTGAAATTTTAAGCTAGCGTTAAGGGTATGAAGAAGTATTAACTTATAATCTATATATATAACTTTTAGTAGTAGCATATTTAACTCTATTAACAACTCTACTAGCGCGTTAACTACTTACTTATAATAAATCTCTTTTTTACTACTTAAAAAGTAAGAGATAACTTAGAAGGTATACTTATTATTAGTTATACTATAAATATTAAATGATAGTATATTAAAGTAAGTAGTTTTATATATTAAATCTATTAATAATATATTAGGATATTAGTAGAGACGATTGAGTTCGGAATTACGCCGCAGCCCCTTCGCAAAAAGACTATAATAAATTCACCTAGTTCGTAAGTATAATTCGGGAAATATTATATAAGTATTTTAACCTATACCCTCTACTAGTTAAGGAAAATAATATAGGAACCCTATATATTCCTACTACTCGTAAATAAACCCTCTAAATATTATAAAGTTAGATATGCGCTGCACCAGGGCTAATTATATCGGAGCTAAACGGGCTATTAAGGCTCTCGTAGTAACGCCCTCGCTAAACCTTCTAGTAAGGTGCTATAAAAGCTATTATATAAGATAACTCCTTAACCTAAAAGGTTAACCTTCTAATAAGGTGCTAAAGGTACTACGAAAGCTATTATATAAGATAACTCCTTAACTTAAAAGGTTAACCTTCTAGTAAGATATTATAAATACTACTATATAAGAGGTAACTCCTTAACTAAAGAGGTCTTTCCTAAGAGGTTCTTATAGCTAGAAGTATAAGAAGCTTTATAAGTAGGGCCTTATACCTCTCCCTCTTCCTTATCCTTATCCCTTAACTATATTAGTACTAAACCTTATATATAAAAACGCTAAGCTTATATAAAGTACGCCCTTTAATACTAATAATATATAAGAGCTTACTAGAGAGTTTAATATTAATATAATTAATAAAACCCGCTCCTTTTCTAATTATTCTATTATATATAGAGAATATATTATTAGTATAACTCTTAAGAGGGCTCTTATTAATACCCCTAGAGGGGATACTTACTATTATATTATAGCTAAGTAAATAGACTTAGTAGTAGAAGCTAAGTAGGTTATTATATACCCTATAGAGTAGCCCTTCTTTAAGTAGGTCCTCTATACTATTAAGGTAGAGGTAGCCTAGGCCCCTTAGGGCTTAAATATTAGTAAGTATAGCTTATGCTAACTACTTTAATATAGAGAGAGCGTTACTAATAATAGTATAATAAAAATAGTAACGACTTTTAGCGGACGAAGTAGTAATAGAGGCGGTATTAGTAATATAGGTAGTATGCGAGAGGAAAAGTTAATAGTTTTATAGTTTAAATAATTAAAAACTATGTTATTATCGATATAAAGTTAAAGAT
This sequence comes from Colletotrichum ledebouriae, assembly GCA_036785755.1. Taxonomy (NCBI): domain Eukaryota; kingdom Fungi; phylum Ascomycota; class Sordariomycetes; order Glomerellales; family Glomerellaceae; genus Colletotrichum; species Colletotrichum ledebouriae. Next base: position 26,232 of record JAVHLU010001297.1, on the reverse strand, counting down.
CGTGAGGCTATCTAGTATTAAGCTGGGAATTACGCCGCAGCCCCTTCGCAAAAAGACTATAATAAATTCACCTAGTTCGTAGGTATAATTTAGGAAATACTATATAAGTATTTTAACCTATACCCTCTACTAGTTAAAGAAAATAATATAGGAACCCTATACGTTCCTACTACTCGTAAGTAAACCCTCTAAATATTATAAAGTTAGACGCGCGCCGCACTAGGGCTAATTATATTAGAGCCGAACGGGCTACTAAGGCTCTTATAGCCTAGAAAAGCTACTATACGAGATAACTCCTTAACCTAAAAGGTCGACCTTCTAGTAAGGTGAACGCTACTATATAAGAGGTAACTCCTTAACTAAAGAGGTCTTTCCTAAGAGGTTCTTATAGCTAGAAGCATAAGAAGCTCTGCTGCAAGCAGGGCCTTATGCCTCTCCCTCTTCCTTATCCTCATCCCTTAACAAAGTCGACAGTTTCGTAGTTTGAATAATTAAAAACCACGTTGTTGTCGATGTGAAGTTGAAGATCGTGAGGCTATGGGCACGTATAAGTGCAGCTATGGTTAGGAAAGGTAGTTGGCAATTACGATCACGTGACCGAAGGCTGTGTATTGTCAGGAGGCGCGGAGTTAGAAGGTCTGTTGCACTTGAGCAGGTAAAATCACTATGCAGTGGCCAGAGGCCAGGCTATCTAGTATAATAGGTATATATAAGTGCGGCTATAGTTAGGAAAGGTAGTTAGTAAGATCACGTAACTGAAGGCTATATATTATCAGGAGGCGCGGAGTTAGAAGGTCTGTTGCACTTAAGCAGGTAAAATCACTATGCAGTAGCCAGAGGCCTAGTAGAGACGATTAATATTACTATACAGTATAATAAATAGGGTAGTAATATAGCCCTATTTATCCTAGAGGTAATAATACTAGTACTAATTAATATTTTTAAGCTAACTCAAGAGCTACTTAATAGGGGTTTTACTGCTAAGTTTAGCTTATTAATAAGTAGCGAGAAGATTTAATATATTATAAGTAGTGATTTTCTCTACTCTATAGGTATATAGGATTATTAATATCTATACTAAGTAGATCCCCTCGTTCTATAGCTTTACTACCTTATCCCTATACTTAATAAGGGTCTTATAGCGATTTTTAATATATATAGAGGGGTTAAAAACTAGGTAGTTATAGTAGTTATAACTACTAGCTATAATAAGCTTAAAAACCTACTTATTAACTACCCTCTTAACTATAATTTACTAGTAGTAGCTAGTATTATAAGAGGAGGATTTTCGCTTCTTTACCTAGTAAGTAGAGGTAATAAGAGCCCTCCTCTTAGCGCTATTATAATACGCCGCGTAGGTATAAGCATAAACCTCGTAGTTACCCTTCGTACGGAGCGACGATACTGCGAATCTAGCCCCATATATAATCTCATCGAGGGCAGCGCGGGCGGTTGTTTTAGTGGGAAACTTAGGGCGTGATAGTTCGCTAATAATAATTAGAGGGTAAATAATTGAGGGTGACTTCGCTACTTCGAGGGTGTGGATCTATAGTGTGGATTAGTACTGAAGTACTTAGTCGATTAGGTACTTATATTAGCAGCGATTTACTTAATTATTTTTCAAATTACTACTAATCGAGTATAGGAGTTAATTAGCATATTTGTGATTCGTACCCCTATTTAGCCCTCAAAAAGGGCCCCTATTAAGGGAAATCCCTAATAAGGAGGGGGGAGATAATATATAAATCTAGCTAGAATAGGTACCTCTTATATAAGCTAAAATTTAAGCCTAATAAGGTATAGTCCCTTAAAAGAATTTAAATATATTTTTTTTTTTTGGCTAACTAGTGGCTCCATAACTTAGGTCAAATCCTAATTATTTTTAGCAAACTATTACGCCCTTACGCCTAATTAGAGGGTATAAGTATTACTACTCAACTTCAATCGCAGCAGCGGCAGCGGGGTAGTAGGTATATTCATCGTTATTATTAGTCAACGAGGCGTACTTAATCTTAACTTAGGATATTATTAGTAGTATAAGTAGGCTTTAAATAACCTTGAATTAATAAAACGTGTTATAGTATTAATAAATTTCAATAAGACTAGTACTATCTTTTTTAGTAAGGCGCGCTTATAAAAGTCTGATTGCAGAGGTTAGAGATAGGCTGTGGCTGGAGGGGTGCCGAATAGCCAAGATGGGGTGCCGACACAGGCACCAGCCCAAATACAGCCATCACCTTGAGACACCTACTTGAGATACAAAGTCGCGACGCGCCTCCGCTGGCCAGATCACGTCACAATCAACCAGCCAGCAGTATTTCGGACGATAGCTGTGAGATGTGCGAAGAAAAGAAAGAAGAGGAAGTCTGGAGCAACAGCTCGGTCGGAAAAATGCACCAATAGCGCTTAGAGTCTCGCGAGGACCCAGCTCCGCACACAACCCCAGAAGAGGAGAATGTGAACGTTTGCGACGCCCATTCTCATTCCAAGTTTCCTCGTGCTTGACCGGACGACTTCCGCGGCGCGGCACGCCTACGCCATTCTCAAATAAATCGGACCACACGTCTCGTCGTTCCTTTTTCTGCAGTATTAGTCAACCAGAGCAAGATGGAGAATTTTGGTGCCCTGTTAAAAGCACTGAAGTAGGGGTTATAATATAAGTAGTATATCTCTACTAAGTTCTACTAGGCTAGAGCCTATTAGACTAAATGTCAGCCTTTAGGCTCTTGGGGCTTCCTTCTAGGGTGGAGTAGTTGAAGTAAGAGACGACGTTGGGTATGGAAGAGCGTGCTACTTCTGACTAGCTGCTCGGCGGCATGCCATGACTGGAGAATCGAAGTAACCCTCGTATAAGGAACAAAGGCATGTGCGCAGCAATCAAACTGAGGCGGTTGATTGGGTTGAATGGCCTACAGCTCCAGATGCACTCATCGATTACGAGACTGTCTGCACATCAAGTTACGTACCGTCGTACACTCGATATAGAGGTACTCTGCGGAAGGCAGTGCTGAAAACACAGCCACGCGGCCACACAAAGCCGATGAGGAACCATTGCGACAAGACGATGGATCGAAGGCATCGTTTGGGCATCGGTTTAGCCATCGCATCGTCTAGCAAGTTCACCCGGCTGCTGGATGGTATACGTACGGATTCTGTGGCCTTCGAGTTCGTTACTGCCAGCTAAGCTTAAGGCAGAGTGATGGCGACAAGCGGGACAACCTTCGATTCCATGGCAGTGGCACGGCTACAGCTGCACGCCGGTGATTAGGTTCCGTCAACGGCATGGCCCCAAATCAAATGGCAGCCCGGCATTGCGGAAGTCCAATCTCGCCGGTGGTCTGCAGTTGAGCCTGCGGACGATGGGCCAACAGTGGATTTCGCCCACGGGGAAGATATCCCGTTCAATGATGGCCAGATTGCAGCCTTTTCCGCGTCTCACGACTCGCCCACAGCTTTGGCCGGATTGAGAACATGGCCGACGTGACCTCAGGCTGCAACGTACTCGCCCGAAGTGCCGTGTCTTTCTTTGGCCGACGCGATAGTCGGCAAAAAGACCACCTACTAAGTAAACAGATGGTCGAGTGTCGACGACGACTTTACGAATGCGCCGCCCCTTGTTAACCTTGGTGTCCGAAACAAAAGGGGTCTTTTCCACGCCGAATGATGAATGGAACCTTAGCAGTAGTCACTGACTACCTTGACCTGACTACCTTGACGATTTTGATCAAAACCTTGAACTTGAAGACTCAGAATGAGCCATGGGACACCGTGAAGCAGTAGTCTGCTCATTGGTTTCCCGTGTTCCGTAGGCTTGGTTTAGGGTTTCTGCGTTGGTTGTTTTCCGTCTGGCGAGTTCCTCTCGCTGGCTGTTGTCACTGGATCAGAAACGTTCAGCGAAGCTCGGCCGGACCCTCTTATTCGAGCTGGCTTTGGCTGATGTGTTTGTGCTATGTCGTAAGTCGCAATTCGAGGTGACAGGACTGCTGCATCTATTTTCACGACGACGTGATGTACATAGGACACGGCGTATGTCATAACCTCAGATAGCGATTTCCGTAGCTAAGGAAGGACTAATCGGTCGCTCAGCAGCAAGCTCCAGCACAGCGTGCAAGCCTTTTTTGTACCGCCAATATAAGAGATACTTGGAGGCGATACTGTACCTACCCAGGAATTCTGAACGTTAGCGCTGTCCATACTAATGGGTTGGGTATGATATTCTGAGGTCGTAAGGTGAATTACCATCATGCTCGAGACATGTTCTCACTTATTATTCTATGAGAAGTATATGTCCCAGATATTCAAACCAATACCTTAGTACTTGATCCCGAATGCTGTGGGCCAGAAGTTGCACACTACCTACCTTAGGTAACGTTGAGAATGCCTGGGTAGGTATACTTGATACCTTGGCTATGTAGAGCTGCAGCAAACTAGACACTAGCTTGCCCCGCCGCTTCCTGCCACTTTTCGAACCGGCTCGCGAACCGTTGGACCTGTGCCGAAACCCGGTCCCTGTTCCCGGAGACCCTCGGCTAGCAGGTGACTAGGTCACTGGAAAGAAAGCACACTACCATTGTAGGGGGAAAAAAAACGAACGAAAGAAAGAAAGAAAGAATCCTCTCTCCCCCCCCCCCCCAAAAAGGGCCCGGAAAGGAGATTTCGCTCGTCCCGTATTTGGCCGTCTTTGGGCTCTCTTCTCCTTCTCGGCTTAGTGGCATTCACGAAGCGCTGCACTCGTCTATTACCGCCTCCATTCAAATGTATGTAAGGTACGCTGGACTTGACTGACCATCGTCCAGCAAAGTAGCAAGCCACCAAGCCACCAAAGCTACCCACGACAGGGTTTACTCCAGACGCGTGGGAAAGCTGCCGCCCATCCTGCCGCCCATCTGGCAGAACTAAAGCTGTCTGTGGCCCTGGTCCTCGCCGCCGACCGTTGGCGCTCCCAGCACGTTGAGTGCCATCCACAACGAGTTCAACCCCCCGTAACGGTCCCTGGGCTTTCCCGACTGGTGCGCATGCCAAACCAACCAATTTGGTGCCTTGGATTTGCTGCCCAGAGACGACGAACCCAGCACAACCCCGGTCTTGCCCTTGACATTCTTGGGTTGTGCGCCGTCTCCCGGCCCATGGCTTCCCGCGGCCTCCTACCAGGTCCCAGGTCGTCCCACCTGTCCCCAACTTCCCGTTCCTCAGGTCTTCCACCTTTCCGTCCTCCCCCGTCCAGCATCCAGCACCTAGCATCTCCGCAGTAGCGTCTGGCATATTTCCCCCCTAGCCGTGACCAACGAGCCCTGGTGCAGCCTCCTCAGACCCAACTTGACGGCGCCGTGATCCTTGCCTCCCGCGCCGCACCGCTTCGCACCGTTCGAGAGCCGTCGACCGTTGCGACTTTCACAGACAGGGCGTTAAGCAGTCGAAGGATCATGGTTCCGCAAAGCAACCGGCCCATTTACTTTATCATGATGACAGGTCACGGCATTTTCTCGGAACTTGGATGGGTCATTTCGCATTAGTGGCGCATGTGGCAATCGTCATCAACCAACTGCTTCTGGTGACTGAATAGGCTCGTGCCGTAGCATTTGCCTCGGCGAACTCTGCATCATGAGTACTTGGCACGTCTCCGATACACCCGAGATGGGTACCTGGGCCCCTCATACTAAATAGGGGAGCAAGATTTGTGCGAGTCGGGAGGCATTGATAGTCCAAACACGTAACGCGATGAGGCGAAAGGCGCGAAGCTTTGCCATCGTCGGATGAGTTGGAACATGCACAGTACATCATGTACACCAATTGATCTTAGCATGTTTGTCGTCATCGATTGCTTCCGCTTAGCAGTGTAATCTACACCTTCGCAGGCATCTCAAAGGTTAGTGCATAAAGGGGGCCGCTGTTATCAACCTATGCTGTTTTCTATAAACCTAATAACAGTGGGACCCCTACTGCACTAACCTTTGAGATGCCTGTGCAGGTGTACGTTAGCTCCTCATCTACAGTAGCACTCTGCCGGCTATCTCTGTCTTGGGCTTCTGTGCATGATATCAGAAGAAAACGCGGGTGACGAAGTAAGTACTGAGGACTCAGCCTCCGTATCCAGTTCCAATGAAATGACGAGGTGTTCTCCGTCCCAGCGAGGGTGCACATGTATCTATCTGATTTGTGTGCATCGAAGGTCTTCATCCAACGTAAGATGCTAAATCCTCAGCTGGAGATGCACGATTCCAACCAATCTCGAGGATTTGCAACGGCAGGTACAACTCGAGGCAGCTGTGAGTGAGGTTCAGCTACCTCCCACATTGCCTTTTTGTCTAACGCCTCATGCAGTCCTTGGTTTGCAAATGGAAGGTACCTAGGTAACGAACGTATGTACGTACTTGGGCGCAACTTAAGTGGTTCTTTCGTCTCTCTTGGAATTGATATTGAAGAGAGAGGGCCGTAACAATGTCGTGAGGTCTTGTTGCTTGTTGCCTCTATCAAAAACAGCCCTGGTCTGTAGGCACGTGGACACGTGCCTTGGGCGTATTCCAGTCCCATCGCGACTTCCGAGTTGGAAGGAACCCCGGCCGCTCTTGCCCGCGCCCACCAACAATCGGGCGACGTCGCCCTTGCATTTGCTTGCCCTGCCTGCCTTCCCTTTCCTGATCGTAGACCCTGGCCTTCCCGGCGGCCCCCGTTCGTTCCCTGCAACTATCTTAACCCACGTCACTTCAACCTCAGACTCGACTTCGTCAACATCGTCATCGTATCACGAACTCTTCCGCTTCTTACGAAGGGAACGAGTCCAATTCTTTTACGCCCTCCCCTCGCTTACCGCGGCGAGCTCTAAAGGTACCGTCCAAGCGACGCACCAAAAGTCACCGTACAAAGCTTCTCGTCTAGCGCTATAGTGTCTTGCCGTATACCTCACAGCAGCAACATCCAACATCCAACAGCTACAGCCCCGGCAAGGGCAAGACCCTTGGGACTAACGAAATTCTTCTCTTCTCGGTCTCGAGACGAAACGACAGAAAGGACAGCCGAGTGCCAGCCGCCCTCCACTGAAGCACAGCCTGTGGTTCAAGCTCCAGGCAAACTGCGATTCAGGTCTACCTGGCGCATGCGGCGAGGTGAGGCGCTGTTTCTCTCACGAGTCGCAACTCCAGACGAGCCAAGCTCCATCTAAGCCAGTCCGAAAGACCCTTTGCCGCAGACTCGAACATCCATCCGTCCGCTCTCTGGATGACTGGCCTCGTCAGCTCGCCAGCGATGTGCAAGATGGATTGGCAGAATCGATACTGGGGCCTAATGACGAAGCTGGTGATTTGAGTGCGCATGGTAGAACATCGTCTCAACAACGCAATTTCTGTGGTCTCCTGATATTCGCATCTTGCCCATTATGGCGGACATTACCGTCTCGTCTTGGCCGTCTTTCGCGTGGTCCCTTTCGCCGTTGTGCCTCCCATCTCTGGTGGTGCTGTTGCGCCCTGCCGTCACTCATCATCTTCGTTTGATGCTAATTCTGACCGTTGTGCAACATATAGATCAGTAGATTTCCACGATTATCCCTGTGCACCGTGTGTCGCCCACCCGAATTCTACAGCATCCCATTCCATCCAATCTGTCGGGAGCATTCTCGAAAAGCGCCTGTTCTCATTCTGCACGACCTACCAGGAGTCTGCAGCCAGGGCAGTCCTTGACTTCGCTAGCGCCACGGCGAACCGATTTCCAGGAACACGCACACCTCACACCAAGCCTTCCTTGTCCTCTCAGTGTGTCTGCGCAGTACTACAGTACGACCACCGCGTTCCAACAACCCGGGCCGCCTCCCAGATATAACACCCGGATTAGACCCCCCCGGGCCCCCCCCCCCAAAAAAAAGGCCGCGGCAGACGGGCGGCTGCAAAACCGTGAAGATATTCTGCTTGCGCCATCGCACAGCGCGTACCGTGTCCAATCACCTACACAGTTCGCTATCCGATTCCAACGCATTCACTTTTCGATGAGCTATTGAAGCCGCGACACCTGGAATCGCACGTTGTATATATACAAATCCATATTGCCCCGTCCTGTTCCGCGAAAGCGACAATCAAGCAACGCGATCCAAAGCTGCGACGTCTTAGAACCCTCGTTCTCACCCCCGTGGTGCCTTCCTCCATCTGCGCACCCCCTGGTCTCCCGATTTTGGTTTTTTGCTAACGGCTGGCGATTCTTTTACAGGCAACGATCCACCAGACTACCTCTAGGCCCAGGCCGCCTTTCCTTACCTCCTTCGCAAGCCACAAGAGCTTATAGCCCCCCGGGGCGGTATTGACGTTGAAGCAACGTCTACTTTGAGGAAAGCTGTCTGGAGAACATAGTGAGTGGCCCGTCAACCACCTCCAGCAGTCGATAAAGTTTATTCCTGAAGTACCTCACCGGTAAGTCAGCCACACCTTCTTTGAAGGAGCGGGCACCTCCCTGCATTTAGCCCTGGCGGTAGGTAATCTGTATTCTTTGGGCCTGCCGTCCCCTATTCCCCTGGTCCCTTTCTGGCGTATTGTGGGCTGCTCATTAGGTGCCATTCAACTCCACGACTCCGAGCGGTGAGGATGCACATCACGCATATCTTCTTTCAAACACTGCTATTTCCGTGTCCCTCTCTCGTCAAGTTGAGAAACTGTTCCGTTCACACCTCGGGTTCCCACGTAACCCCCCCAACATCTATCCACCCATCATTTAGCCGGGATTTTACTGCCCACAATTGTCTTGAAGACCTCTGCATCGTCCAATGGATATGCCCTAGATGCAGCCCATCACACCCCAGCTTCTCCTTAATAAATGTGCCGACTGGTTATCTGAAGGAACTTCGTCTTCTGCTTGAGGAATTAGCGTTATCGGTCATCCTCTGTTTTTTTTAATCCCCCCGGTCACCTTCAGGGCCCGTTGCCAATCACTTCGGTCTCCCTGGCTCTGCCTAAATATCCGGCATTCTCTCCTGTCTCTCCTCTCCCTCACCATACCTCACTCGTTCCTGCCAGTGTTGTCGACAACGTCTCATTAAATCCCGTCCTTATTCATTCAGGGTCTACACTGCGTCATAAAACGACTCGTGCCACTCACCCTACAGCGCGAGAAATCCCTGCCCAGACAAACGGGAACACGAACAGGTACAGGCCCGTTCGCATTCCCAGCGAATCCCCCAGCATCTTACAGATGTACATTTGGTTCCCCTTGCGAGACGAGACGTTCTTGTCATCACCTATGGCAAGGCTGGCCTGCATGAACTAACTCGGAATACCTTACAGACAGACCACCACATCAGGTCCCCCAGCTCACGACCCGGCTGCCTGACCTCACAACCAGCGGGACACAGAAAGCCTGCAGACATATTCCAGGTTTGCCCGCACGGCCCCGGTGAACTACCTACCTTCAACCACCTCCCTGGTCCGCCCCCGGGGAATTGGGAGACCGTCACACACTGCCGTACCCCAGCAGGCTCTTCCTCGACCAGCTCCAGTTGGCTTCGAAGGTCAAGAACACTAAGACTTTGCGCTACACTACGCTACTATCGAGCCAGAACAATCCGTCGTCTTCTGGCTTCCTTGTCGCCTTCCCTGAACCCCCGCTGCTGAATCTAGTGTGTATTGCACCGGTCCCAGGACACCCAAGCCGCAAGTCTCAATTCCGTGCATCGCTGCGTTTCCTTCCCCTGCAGAACGCGCCCACCCATACACACCATAAAGCTCTGCAACAGATACCCAGGACCACGGTCAACCAGCCCTGTGCAGAAAGATACCAACCATAAGGAATCGTTGACGATTGCTGTCACGTCCCATCCTGCCTTGTCCCTAACGGTACGTGCAAATTCGTCTCCTATCTCCATCTTCGTCTTCTCGTTCCTCCCTCAGGCGCGCCCCAGAAGCTATCTAGACATTTTCGTATTACGAAGGGGGCACCGAAATTATTACATTTCGAGTTGCATCATCTGAAGGCCCGTCTGTTCGGCGCCTGCCCACACAGGGCTCTCTTGACGCCCAAGCGTGTCGTCGTTTCAATTTCGGTAACGTCCCATGTTGCAGCCTGCGCATGAGGACGGCCTGCACGACTCGACGCATCCGCCTTTTTCCTTGTATGATTGCCGGCAAGGGTACGGTTTTTCTGGGGCTCACGGTCGAAACCCGGTCGCGTGTTCTTGACGCGGTCGCATGAATTTGCTCCGATCAAAGTTCGGAAAACAAAACACTTAAGATGCTGACTTGAGTCGACTTGCAGCGAGCCGGGATACCTCTGTTTCACAACATCTCCAACATCGGACATTCCTGCCAAAGATCACGGGTTAATTCTTGTTCGCGCCCGTCAACGACGAATTGAAGTTCACCGAACCCATCGCACCGCACCGCATCGCCACGTAGCGCTTCCGTCGCGACCTCGTAAGAAAGGTGAGCAGCACAGCAACCTCCTCCTCGGTCTGCGCGGCCACAGTCAGTCACCTCCGGCCCCTCTGCCAGCTCATCGGTCTGCCCCTCTCCTTGCCTGCGCGCCTAAGAGCTGGGAGGAGTTGATGGGAAAAACCTTGACATGACTTGGAGCGGGGAAGTCATTACGATTGGGCTTCGGGATGACCATCTCCTGGCGATATCATGACAGATTGACTGGCATCGGACATCGAATATCCCCGTTGGGATGGTTGGAGTTGGGTCGCAACCTAGGGAAGCCTAGGAAGACCTGGGTCAAGGTTCATTGGCTAGAGATGACAGATGCTAACTATGGCGCACAGAAACACCTCGACATCAACTCATGACTGTCAGAGCTATGGCGCAGAACAGGCAGCCCTCTGGTGGCTACAAGCAGGAGCCTGATAATGTGAGTTTCTTTTCCCCGTTGTCCTTCTGCTCTCTCCAATTTCACTTGCAAAACCCCTGTGCTGCCAAAAGGCGGTGTGTTCGCGTATTTCCATTTTTGTCTTTGTGTGTTATCTTCCATGAATTACTCGCTTCGTGAGGCGCATAAGGTGCTCTGCTTCAGCTTGACCGCCTACTGCTCGAAGTTGTCTGAAGAGTCGTCACTCGGCTATCTGCTTTGACGGCGAGTCGTGACAGGCGGCAATCACGGACCTCCACCAAAGCTCTCAAGTGGGAATTGGAGAACAGTTCAAACATGGATAGGGTTTGAGCGACACGCATGGCTGGCATCGAGAAGATGAGGGCATTCTGGGATTCCGTTGCTTCCAGAAGATCGCGAAACTGTCGCAAGCTTGACCAGGTCAGGACCCCAAGTCTGTGAGATTGGCAGGGTAGCTCCTGTTTCACCAATGACCGGGGCTGTCGCAGGCTTCATTGCATGAGCGGACCCATCCAGCTAGTGTGCTGCTGCCGAGCTATTCCAGTTTTGACCTTTCTCAAAGTTGGGGGGCAATTGGAGAAAGGAAGCAGACGGTAGTGGGCAGCAAGCAGCCCAGGCCAGAGTAAAGCAGGGAAGGGTGAGTGCTACCCAACCCCGTCAAGCTCCGGGGGGCTGGTTGAACCTTGGGAAAGCTCCAGAGACACGAATTTGGGTCGCGGTCGAGTCTCTTCTGGGGTCGACCTACGGGGGGCCCTCGCACAAGACTACAATGTTTGCTTCCCTGCTTGCTTCAGCTACCCCTCAAGCATTCGAACTTTTGAGCCACAGCGAATTGCTCTCATTGCACCGTTCCTCACTCCCGGTGGATGGAGATGGGCGTGGGAATTTTTGGGGACATGCGCGAAGCCAAGCTGTGGCTGGTCCGTTGGAAATGAGGTACACGCAAGACCAAACGGCGGCCAACGGGCTACCCGGGCCTGCCTACGTTGCCTAGTGCTGTCTCGAGTACAACGGGTACCAACCTTTCAGCTTTTAGCCTCAGTGAGGTCGGACCTACGTTACCCCTCGTACTCGTCATGGAAAGGACGACGAGACGGGACACGGGACATGACAGAGGAAGCCCCCAAAGTCTTACCCATCACGCCCATGTCACGAGACAAACAGGAACGAGCATGGCAGAGCACCAGCAAGAGCAGCAGGGGAGACTAGCCGAGAGGAATGGGTTGAAGGAGGGCAAGCTCGAGGCGATGGGCACGAAATGCACCGGGAGGTAGTTTACCTGAGCGGGCATGCCCTGGCAAGGCAACATGAAGATGAGGTGACGATTGTGGAGATCTGGTGCCGTCTTGGGCGGGGGTGCTTTCTGCTCCTCGGTACAAGTTGGTGGCGGGGCGGGTACCAGCTTCTCCAATCACGATGGCTGCGCGAGCAAAGGACCCAGCCGACGCATCCACCTCTCTCTCGTATGCTATCACGAGGGTCTCAGTCTCAATTCGCCGATGTTTGTATCTGTTGGCGGCAATGATGACGGTAGACGCGACCCAGAAGAGGACAAACAGTGAGTCGCGTCAACTCGAACTGCGCGCAGAGCAAGTAGAAGATGAAGATGAGGAGATGCCTGCAAGTTTGGCTGCCATTGCTCCTACCCACTGAGGGTGACATGGCTAGCGTTGTCGTGGGGAGTCCCACGACCCCATCTGCTCTGGCTTGGCTGCTGGAATAAGGCGTAGCGATGACATTCTAGCAGGTGTGCTAGCTGCTGTCCGTTCGCGTACTCATTACGGCGCCTCCGCGTTGCTGGCTGAGGGCAGCCCAGGTTCCTGGTTGTTCCTGGGACGTGGATGATACATGGGTGAGCGGCATGGTCTCAAGTCCCAAAAGCAGAATGCGGCCAGCATGAGGAGCCAGGTTCTCCTCAGACCTCCCACATGGAGGCAAGCTGTCTTCCCATCCAGACGACGGTCTACATCGCAGCTCAGATCTGTTTCCACACAGGCTTTCTGTTCTCTCTCTCCCTTCGTTTGGCCGCCTGTCTTTCGGGTTTCCACACCGCCTCAAGCAAAACCAGTCAAATGGCTCGGCCGGGCAGGGCAAGTACGCAGGGGTAGACGGTGGGGGGCAGGGGGCCGGCAACTGGAGTGTGCAAAGCTTTTTGGGGGCTGGTGGCTGAGGACTGCCGTACCGCTGGGCTGCATGGCTGAAGTCAGGGCTCAAGTCCCTCCCACTACCTTACCTTACCTTACTCAGTCGCCTTCACTTCCAGTGGCAGAGAAGTGTCTTGGGTGGTGTTGGATGAGAGGACACCCGGCGGCATCCCGGTAATATCCTGGTCTGCAGTCTGCTGGCTAGCCCCGGACGAAGCCTGCCTGATTGGGCAGCTACTGCTGCTTGGCCCTGCGATGACTGCCGCCATTGGTCGTTTAATCTACCATGCAGGAGACCCCTGTCACGTTTCTTCCATGCGCTGTCCCCCCCCCCCCTTTTGATTTTTTTATTTTATTTTCTTTTTCTCTTATTTCTGGCCTTGGGGCCTGCCGGTCTCCACCGTCACTTCACTGCCCACCTCGACCTCCTCTTCCTCCCATCACACCCATGTCATGCTCACACACCCCTGCCCTCACCGCACAGCACGCGGCTTCCACCTCATGTTCGATACCCACAGCACTTTCCTTACTTCTCCACTGTGAGGCTTGCTGGCTTTACACTCCCCACACCCCCTCCATCCCCCAACCCCTCCCCTCCTCCTGGCTTGGGACGACGAGAGATTGAGAAAGAGAGAGAACTCAGTCTCGCTCTCGTCTGTGCCTTCCCGCCCAAACCAATCCCAAATCCCAATGCCAAAAAAAAAAAAACCCCCCCCAAAAAAACCACGCCATACGCCTCCCCCGGTCGTTATATCCCCTTGTTGTTCCCTTTTCCTTCCATGCCTCTGCAAGTTGCAGCAAGAGAAAAGGCTCGAGAAGCTCCGTCCTGCTCGACGTGCTGCCGGCTGTCCCAAGGTCACAGGTGCATTCGCAACCTGCCGCGAACCTGAATTGTAGGTAGCTATTGCCTGCCTGCCTGCCTTACCTTGGTGTGTTCTGTTTTTCTGCGCTCTGCTACGGATACTTGTTCTTGCTTCTGCTCATGCGTTCTGCCTACCGTTCTGTGTTCTGTCTTTTCCAGCACACAAGAGTTATCAACCAACGCGAGTGAGCGCGCACGTTCTTAACCCTAACAACTTCGTTTTTTTCTTCCCTCTCTCAATCATTCACCGTCATTCGTTCCTCATCCTTTCTACGTGGTTGGCGCGCGATAGTCGCTAGTTTGCTCCATCCACTTGTTCACAACTCTCCTCCGAATACACGGTCTGCAGAAGTGGGCGGGTGTATATGCCCTCGTCTTCTTGCCTCCAACCTGCCCCACGGCTGCGGTAGCGCGTTGCCAGGGGTATTGCCGTTGAGTCGAGTTTAGTCGAACATCGCCTTCGCCGTCGATATCTCCTCGTCCCCTCGTCTCGCCTCGCATCGCATCGCATCGCCTAGCCCAAGGTACCGTACCGTTATATCGCCCCTTGTACTACCTCACATTGCACCTCTTTCTACCCCGAACATCCAGCGGATTCTGCTCCACTGCATCCGCGCCCCCCCCCGGCCTGTCTGGTCCTCATGGTCCTGGTCTGGGTATGGTCTGCCATCCATCTCGAGTGAGAGAAGACGTCTCCCAAAAAGCGCCTCCGGTCTCTGCCCTCGCCATATTCCTTACACACATATCGTGCTCCATCATATATCCACCCAAATCCTACCTTGCTCTGTTGCTCAAATACCTACCCTGCTCCTCTCCTAGTCTCCTCACTCGCCCACTCTACCTCCCAGTACAATCCTACGCAGGATCCTGCTGCACCCTCGCTCCGATCGCCATCTCTACTCCTTTCTACTCCCCGGTCGTCTCCTTGCACTGCACATTTCGTCTCGTTTCGTTCTTGTCTTGCCTGGTCTACTCGCGCCAGTGCCAGTGCCAGTGCCAGTGCCAAAAGCCAGAAACCGCAGCACCTGCTGGTAGCAAGTCAGGCCAAATTCAACTTCAAGAAGTCCAGTCAGTTTTTCTCTGCGTCTCGAAACTTCGGGTTCCTCTCCCGAGTATCCTCGTCGCTTCGTCTCTTTAACCGAACCTGCTTGGCTATTCAGGGGTAAATCACCAATCCCTACTGCCTCAGCACTGCTACCCTCTGCTTTCGCTTCTCCGATCTGGCGCTGTTGTACGCGACTGGCTTCTGGAGCCCCCCCGTCCCTCCTGTCCACTTTATATCAGAAAGGGGTCCCAGCCTGGGTCTAGCACGCCTCACCCGTGCGATCCTCGTCGACATCCAGGGGATGAACACCACCTGGATCCCCCCCGTCCCCTGACAGCGTCCAGGAGCAAAAAATAAAAATACAGACGCGCCCTGCTTGCTTCCTTTGTTTTCTTCTTGCTGATACCAAGTCAACTTAATACGTCGAAGCGTTCGTGGATGAGGGACTAATGGGTCTTTTCTCTATGCAGCATCACCCCCACCATCAGCCCCAGGGTCCAGCACCTACTCAACACCTGCAGCACCAGCAACATCCTCGACCCTCGAGCATCGTTCATCAGCAGCACCATCCCCAGGCGCAGTCGCAGCAGCACCCTTCCTACGCGTCAGGACATCCCATTACCCCCGCCTACCAGCAGACGAGCCAGGCTACGAACGCCCAGCACTCGCAGGAAGGACTTCCGTACTACGCGCATCCGAGCCCTTACAGCACCCCAGGCGGGACGAGCGGATACACCTCCGCTGGTGAGTTCTCCCCCAAAATCGAGACGTGACGAGAGCAACACGCGTCTCGAAAGCTTCACAATAATATCAACCGCTAACCTGCGTTTCCAGACCAGTCCGACATGATGGCCGCCGCCCAAATGCCGAGACCACCTTACCCTCCCATGTCATACCACACGCCGCAGTCGAACTCGCCTGCGTCGGTAGCATCGCCATCTCAACATGACCAGCACCGCAGCATCTACGGCCAGCCGCCGTCTCAGCCTCTCCAGCAGCATATGTACTACCAGACTCCGCAGGCGCACTACCCTTCAATGCAGGCGCAACCTCAGCAATCGCCCTACGCGCAGCACACTGCTCAGACGCACCAGCCCATGTCTTCGCAGACAAACATGATGATGTCTGCGCAGACACAGCAGCAACAGCAAATGCCTCAGCACCAGGCTCAGCATACACAGCAGCAGATGACGAACAGCCCGCGCGGCCACATGAAGACGGAGCCCCAAGTACCTCTGCAACTCCAAAAGCCTCAGTCAACCCCCATGCAGCATGCTCAGCACCCTCAAAACGGCGCTGCTCTGAACACTCCCACTGGATCTACCCCCGGCGGCGTCAACCCCAACGCGGCGCCCGGCCCCATTCCCGCGACGACGCCCCTGGTCGTCAGACAAGACCAGAACGGTGTGCAATGGATTGCGTTTGAGTACTCTCGCGACCGCGTCAAGATGGAGTACACTATCCGCTGCGACGTCGAGTCGGTCAACACGGATGAGCTCTCTGCTGAGTTCAAGACGGAGAACTGCGTTTATCCCAGAGCCTGCTGCCCCAAGGACCAGTACCGTGGCAACCGCCAAGTATACGAGACTGAATGCAACACGGTTGGCTGGGCTCTCGCCCAGCTCAACCCTCCTCTGCGTGGCAAGAGAGGTCTCATTCAGCGTGCTGTGGATAGCTGGCGCAACAGCAACCAAGATCCCCGGCTCCGAAGCCGTCGAGTCCGCCGAATGGCCAAGATGAACACCCGGAAGTCGGTTCAGGGCGGTCCCCACCCCGGCGCTCATATGGGCGGTCCCAGTCCGCCAGGGATGCCTCAAGGAGCGGGTGGCATGGGTCCCGCAGGTGCATCAACCAAGATGCCTGGAATGAACATGGGTCATATGCCGCACGCCAACGCTCCGGGTGGAGGGGATGAAGTCGGTATGTTTCACCAGATGTGATTAAAAGCCCTCCGCATCTGCAGCGTTTGCGAGCCCAGTCGTTGTCTGTTGTTGATTGTTGTTGCATCGCACATACACACTGCCCGGCATACCCCTAAAGATCGTTGATTATGTGATGCCTTTAACCGTTCCTGTCAGCCGTGGTCTAGAGCGACACGAGCACCTCACACTAAACACATACAATTTTTTTTTTTACCTCTGTGCCTTTACCTGCATCTATTATCACTTGTCAGAAGTCTTGGGAATGGGTTTGTTACACTTGTCTTTTTGCGCTTCCTGTCCGTATAGCGCCGGCTCCTTTTCTTCGGTCGCACCAAAGTAACTGCTACTCGATACAGCAAAGCTCGCCGCGGGTTGAGAGGGATTTCCTTTTCTCTTCGGCACAGATCTGTACATTACCATAGTTGCTGCACGCAGTTGCTGCTGTTGCTGTTGTTAGTCACTGGTCCGATTCTTATCGGGCAACATTCTGCGGTGTCTCTCAGAAGAGATACTGGCAAAAAGTCGCATCGCTTAGCGTTTTGGCATTCCACCCTTGTTTTGCGTCCCAGTCGCTTGGCCTTTCTGTTAGTCCTCGGAAGAGGGCGAAAGGGAATTATGCTCATGTCATGGCACACTTGTACCGCAAAAGCAAACTCCCTCAGATCCCTTTGTCGTCTGGAGCGTTTCGCATTGTCGTTCGCTCGTGTTATCAGGGCTGTCGATCAAACATGTTTACCCCTCTCTCTCCGCTCCGCCTGCAGACATGTCCGAAACCTGTTTCCAATTAGTCATTGCAACGTTGGCTGACTTATCGTGTTCTGATTAGGCGATGGAGAATATGTCGACGAGCACCATCATCATCATCAAGCACCGACCGGCCAGTCGGCCGACGGTGACGTGAGACAGTCACAAGTCTTTTCCGGCAGTTACGGGGCCTACCCGGCTCCCAGCTCCGGGTCCATGCCGCACATGGGCAGTTCCCACGGCGGAGCAATCTCCGCCCGACGTCACAGCCGCAGCGAGAACGATGAGCCCGAAGACCTCTTCCCCAATATCCCTGAAGCCAAGAAGCGCAAGTTCATTCTCGTCGAGGACAATGTTCGAGGTTCGCGTCTACGTGTTAGAGTCACGCTCGATGGCGTCGATACTAAGGAGATCCCCGACTCCTTCCGCAAGGGCGCTTCTGTGTTCCCTCGATCCTACTTCCCGCGCGAGATGCAGAGTCCGCCGCCGTCGGCCACCGGCTCCAAGTTTTTCGTGGAGGATGCCGATGATGAAGACGACGGCTTGGAGGAGACCGACGGACGTGGTGCGCGCAGAGCTCGTGGTAACAACAAGTCTATGGTGAAGGTGCCTATTGGTGAGAATACCGAGGGAGAGGTCGCCATTCCTCGTATGAGAAAGTCGGTGAGAGGCAAGGAAGTCAGATTGAACGACCTTGGATACCGCATGGCTTGGCTTCAGAGTCGTGTCTTTGCAGGTCGAACTGTGTTCCTGCAGAGAGCTCGTAAGTACTCGTTCGTGACGTGACTCTGCGCAGAGTGATTTCTAACCATCCCAGTTGATTGCTACCGTAACAAGACACGTTCCGCAATTGAGTCCATTATGCAGGACGTCAAGACGCTTGCGCCGCACTACGAGACTCGTGTTGGCAAGCGGAAGTGGAACGAGAGAATGAGGAAGGGCGAAACTGACGACTAAACATCTGATGATTCAGTAAGAGGCCGAGATAGGTCGGCGCGGCCCTCGCTGCCTTCACGTCCGCTACATGGTTTTCAATACGTTTGCCGAGTGTTTGGTCACACGCACATAACCGCTTTGTCCCCCGGACCTCACATCAGCATCTCATCGAGCGAGTTCACTCATCGACCGATTCATCGGTTTTTATTTTTGCTTTGGCCCATTTTTTCATCGTTTTCGCGCATCGATAATACCGACGTCTCACGACCCAGAACACACAAAACAATTGTATCATACGCGCCGATCCCGACAAGTTCATGACGAAGGCCGAAGGAGAAGGGAAGAGGAGCTGGATACCGAGACCGGCTTCAGCTCCGACGGCGATGACGTGACGATGACTCTTTTTCTCGACGAAGGACGAACACGTTTGGCTTTTGATCTTTGTTTGGGGAAGCTCCCGATCGTCCCCTGGAACGGGCAACGGATGTTTGATTTGGTGCTTGTTTTCGCTTGCAGCAAGCAGCACAAGGGCTTTGCTACGATGCCTTGGACCCACGACAAGAGACATGAGGCGGCTTTTTACTTTTTTTTCTTTCATCGATTCATGGTAAAACCTTTTGGAGGATTTGGGGCGAAGGGGTTCGGGCTGGACAGAGTCGTGTGTCTTTTCACTAGTCTGCCGGCTTGGAAGTACAATTTTCTCTCTACTAAAAACTTGGTTGGTCAAACTGAAGGGAATAGGTTTTGGGACGGAGGGTTTGCGGTGTTTCTTTTTCCTGGATTGATTCTACTTCACTTCGAGGGGCGTCGGAGAGCGTACTTGCTGGTAAGATATGCTTCGTCCGGCGGCATGGGTCGTGTGACCACGATTCATAGATTTTCTCCTTCGGTATTTCAAGGTTCTCTCTGCTTTCGGTTCAATCGGGTATTTTCTCGTGTTGTGAACATGAAGTCTTACAACCAGTTGGTGACAGGCGGTTGCTTTTGATGGTGGGGACAAATGAGGCTAGCCGAGTGTTTGGAGTCCACCTGTGTGCGTTGGTTGTTGCAGGACCCTCGCGAGCAAGCAAGTCCCGAGATTCATGCGCGCGGGCGCCTTTTTGGGGTGATTTCGTCCGATGTAGTTCTACCTAACAAGCTTCGAGCTTACGTTAGGTCTTAAATGCGGACGATGTTGCGCGACGATAGGGACAAGAACGAGAGACCCGAGGATAACGGATGTTAAGTCTCCTCCCTCAGAGAGATCCAAAAGATAGCTGGAGACTGAGGTAAGCTCTCATGTTCGTATGCAGTGACCTTAATCAGTGAGTGAGGTTCTCCCACCGTTAGCTCCAAGCGCTTCATAAATAGCTTGGAGTCGATGAACATGTACATACGACCATGCCCACTGGAAAACTCGGGATCCCGTCCGCTCTCCCATAGATAAGCTGGTGAGGGCGGGCTTAGTAGTAGGAGAGCGTGATAATAACTAATTATACTAAATAGAGGCATAATCCTAAATTAGGGGTATAATTTAGCGATAGGGGCTGCCTCTATAACCTACTTTATACGCCTATTAGCCTAGAAGCCTAAGTAGCCGCCTAGCTAGCTACCTAGCTTGGAGGAAATATAAAATGTATAGATAAGTAGATACCTATAGATTCTAAGTAGTATATAAGCTATAAAAATAAAAAGCTACTTATTAGTATAACTTATAGTATACTTGCCTTCTATCCCTCTTTATCTCTCTTAGTATATATAGCTTTAATAAGAGTAAGAGGTATATAGAGGACTATATATAAAGAGGAGAGTATTATATAAAGAGATTACTATACTATTTACTTACCTAATACTTATCCCTATTATATATATCTTAATAAGAAAGCCTATTTCTTTAAGTAAATAATAGGTATTTATTAGTATATTTATACTCTTATTATTATTAAATAGAGTTAGTTATAACTAGATTTAGTAAATAAAACTTTAGAATATAGTTTAAGGTTCTTCTTATTGAGGATTACTTTTAAGCTTTTTAAAACCTATTTATTTATCTTCTTTATAAGGTACTTATAGATTTTAAGTAGCATATAAGCTAGCCTTTATTATTAAGGACTACCTTTAAGCTATAAAAGACCTGCCTACTTATTTTCTTTATAAGGGTACTATACATTTTAAGTAGTATATAAGCTATAAAAATAAAAAGCTACTTATTAGTTTAGCTTATAATATACTTACCTCCGATCCCTTATTATCTCTATTAGTATATATACCTCTAATAAGAGTAGGAGGTATATAAAAGACTACGTATTAAGAGGAAACTACTATATAAAGAGACTATTATACTATTTACCTATATTAAATACTAGATATTATAATTAATATCCTAGTAGAAGAGCTATCTATTTTCTTTAATACTATAGTTATATTTAGTCCTTTCTCTACCCTATATTTTACTATTTTTATTATATTATCTTCCTCCCCTATGCCCCTTAATACCTTTATTTAATAATATATATTAACGATATACTCTAAATACTTATAGCTTATTCTACTTACCCTAGCTATTTTTTCTCTATAGACCTCTCTTTCTTATCTTATTTCTTTATATAATACCTAGTATCTAGTAATTAATTATATTATAAAGCTTAATAAATAAATTACTAAGTAGATAATAAGCTTTTATATATACCTCGAAGCTATAATTAGTCTTGGAATATTAAAAAATAGAGAATAGAATATATAGTATTACTAATTAGATTTATTCTATATATAGCGTAACCTTACTAATAGAAGGTCTCTCCTTAGAGCTAGCTATAGCTACCGCTCCCTAGTATTAAGAAGAATTACTTTTATAAT
Organism: Colletotrichum ledebouriae; assembly: GCA_036785755.1. Classification (NCBI taxonomy): domain Eukaryota; kingdom Fungi; phylum Ascomycota; class Sordariomycetes; order Glomerellales; family Glomerellaceae; genus Colletotrichum; species Colletotrichum ledebouriae. The sequence continues at coordinate 4,947 of JAVHLU010001297.1, read as the reverse complement.
AAAGTAAAATATAATTCATTATATAAAGCATTAATTTGTAAGTTACTAATTAAATTAATTAATACACTATAGAGATTTCTAAACTAGCTATTTAGAAGTTAAGTAGTAGTAGGAAGTATTAAATATAGACTCTTTAGCTTGAATCCCTACTTATTAATAAGGATAAAAATATAAACCTATAGGTTCTATTATTATATATTAATACTAATAATAAGAATAAAGCTTTAGCCTTTATTAGATTATTAGATAATAATAGTTCTCTTAGGGTCATTAAAAACTATAATATAGCTCCTAAGGCTTCGCTTAAATTAAAAGAGCTATATAAGCCTAAAGGATTTATAAGTAAGTATTTAACTTATAAGGAATTCTTTAATATAACCCTAGATAATTTAGATAACTTAGAGACCTATCTTAATAAGGTTAAAGGGCTAACTAATAACCTAGCTATTAAAAGCTTAGCTTTACTTAAGTAGGTTATTATAACTAAAATACTAAAGTCTTTAAATAAAGGTCATAATAGCTTTATAACTAATATAACCTAATCCTTAAGAAGGGATTTAGAAGCCTATACTCTCGAATCTTTATTTACTAACTTAATAGATAAATCTAGAAGAAAATAGGATTTAAGTATAATTATTACTTCAATTAAGGCTAATAATAATAATAAAAATAAAAACGCTTTAGAAGAAAGCTAAGGGTTTATTCCATAAGACCTATAAAAGGGTAAGTTATATAGAAGATAGCTAGTTTTTCCTATATCTAAATAAGGCTCTAAAGGGGTAGAAATAAGCCTTTAATATATTATATAAATCTAAGAAGAAAGATCAATATAATAAAGCTAATAAAAGACCTACTACTTTAAAATTAATCAAAACGAGTAATACGGCTACTATATTTGTTAATAATAATATTAAAGGAAAAGAAACTAAAGAGGTTAATATAGAAGAAGTTAATATTATTAAACCCCTACTTCTAATAGCCTATCTATTAATCTAGATATAGACTTAGATTTAGATAAAAATATTGAATTTAATAACGTAATGATAACTATAACTTATAATAATAGTAAGTATACTAAGCCTCCTATAGGTTATATAATCTAAGATACTATTTATAATAGTAATAAGAATTATAATATATGCTCTAGTAATATAAATACTATTTAATTATATCTTAATGCGAGTGCTATAATTTATATTATGAATAAAAAAGATTAGTCTTTTAGTACCTATAAAATAGATAAAGGTTTTTGTGGGGTAAAGTAACTATACTTATTGCTAAATTAGCTAGGGGTATTATATTATAATTCCTAGATAATAATAATATTATTCTTTATTACTATTTCTATATACCTAACTTAGGTATTAAGCTTCTTAAGTTAGTTATAACTAGATAAATAAGCTCTGACTTATATAACTTGGAATAGTATACCCTTACTATATAATATAAATAATAATATGCTATCAGTCAAAGTGGGTTAAAAATAATTTATACTACTTTAATACTATAAGGATTCTTCCTAATTAACTAATACTATATATACTAGTATTAAGGATAATAATCTTAAACGCTCTACTTTATTATAGCAAAAGGGATTAGGCTATATAAATACATATATATTAAAAAAACTATATAAAGATAATATATCTAATATAAGTAATATTACTCTTAAAGCCTATGTATTAGGTAAATTCACTTATAGAATAAATATAATATCTAAGAGTAAGTTTAAGGATTATCCTTACTTATATAAAGTAGCTACTAATATATAAAGGCCTATAATACCTACAACCTATAATAATTATATACACTTTATTATTTATATTAATAGAAAAACTCAATTTGCCTTTAGTAAACTATTAAGGACTAAAAGTAAATTAGAAGTTTATTTATCTCCTAAGGAATATAAAGGTCTATATAAGACTATTATCTTTAAAATAAAGGAATTTAGTACTAATAGAGGTACTAAATTTAATAATAAATCATTTAAGAAGAAATATCTTAATAGTACTATTAAGTACAAAAATATAGCTATATATACTTATAAACCTAGTAGGTTTATAGAATATATCATATATACTATAGTAAATAAAGTTAGATCCATATTTAAACTAGCTAATCTTCCTAACTACTTTTAGGGAGAAGCTTAAGTTCGGAATTACGCTGCAGCCCCTTCGCAAAAAGACTATAATAAATTCACCTAGTTTATAAATATAATTCGGGAAATACTATGCAGGTATTTTAACTTATACCCTCTACTAGTTAAGGAAAATAATATAAGAACCCTATATATTCCTATTACCTATAAGCAAACCCTCTAAATATTATAAAGTTAGACGCGCGCTGCACTAGGGCTAATTATATTAGAGCTAAACGGGCTACTAAGGCTCTCGTAGTAAAGCTACTATATAAGATAACTCCTTAACCTAAAAGGTTAACCTTCTAGCAAGGTGCTAAAGGTGCTATAAAAGCTATTATATAAGATAACTCCTTAACCTAAAATGTTAACCTTTTAGTAAGGTATTATAAACGCTACTATATAAGAGATAACTCCTTAACTAAAGAAGTCTTTCCTAAGAGGTTCTTATAGCTAGAAGTATACGAAGCTCTATTATAAGTAGGGCCTTATACCTCTCCCTCTTCCTTATCCTTATTCCTTAACTATATTAGTACTAGACCTTATATATAAAAACGCTAAGCCTATATAAGATATGCCTTTTAATATTAATAATATATAAAAGCTTACTAGAGAGTTTAGGATTAATATAATTAATTAAACCCGATCCTTCTTTAACTACTCTATAATATATAGAAAATATATTATTAATATAGCCCTTAAGAGGGCTCTTAGTAATACCCCTAGGGGGGATACTTATTATTATATTATAGCTAAGTAAGTAGACTTAGTAGTAGAAGCTAGGCGAGTTATTATATACCTTATAGAGTAGCCCTTCTTCGAGCAGGTCCTCTATACTATTAAGGCAGAGGTAGCCTAAGCCCCTTAGGGGAATATAAGTAAGTATAGCTTATGCTAAATAGAGAGAGCGTTACTAATAATAGCATAGTAAAGATAGTAACGACTAGCGGATAAAGCAGTAATAGAGGCGGTATTAGTAGCGTAGGTAGTATGCGAGAGGAAAAGTCAATAGATTTATAGTCTATTAAATAATTAAAAACCACGTTATTATTAATCTAAATTTAAAGATCGTGAGGCTATTAACTAACGGGCACGTATAAGTGCAGCTATAGTTAGGAAAGGTAGTTAGCAAGATCACGTGACCGAAGGCTATGTATTGTTCGGAGGCGCGGAGTTAGAAGGTCTGTTGCACTTGAGCAGGTAAAATCACTATGCAGTGGCTAGAGGCCTTAGGGAGAAGCTTTCCTAGCTACTATATATATATAATAGAACCCCCTATAAGGGACTAGGGTATAAAACCCCTTATAAGTTGAAATATAATAGTAAACCTATTATAACCTGTATTAAAACCTCAGATAGTATATTCTATTACAAAAGTTAAGATCTAAAACTTAAAAAGCTAAATAATAAAGATATAAAGGCTATACTAGTTAATTATAGATCTAATAGCTATAAAGTATATTATATAGCTAAAAGAAAGCCTTTATAGGTTAGAGATGTAATTATCTATAAAAATACCTTTTTATCTTCTTATAGAATTAAGGATAATAATCCTATAATAAATAATCTATATAAACCTAGCGGTTTAATAATTGGGAAGAGATTCTAAGCCTAAATCTAGAAGATAAAACTATTGATAATAATACTAATACTAGTAAATCTAGTAATAATACTATTAATAATAATAGTAGTATTAAGAAGGACTAGAACTAAAAAGGACTAGAAAGGACGACAAATAACATAACTCTAACTATAATTAGGCGAGAATATTTAAAACAGACTTAAAAGATATACAAAGTAATTTATAAATCTAATCAAAAGATATTATCTAAATTAGGTATAAATTCGCTAAGAAAATACTAAAAAAACTAGGTATAGGATTATTAAAATACTCCTAATTATAATACTAATAACCCTAATCAAGTCCGCTATACTTCTCCCCTCTACGCTCTCCTCTATAGTCCTCTTAAGGCCTCTGGCCACTGCATAGTGATTTTACCTGCTCAAGTGCAACAGACCTTCTAACTCCGCGCCTCCTGATAATATACAGCCGGCCCCGGTGCGGCGCGCGTCCGACTCTATGCGGTAATATTCAGAGGGTTTGCTTGTAAGTAGTAAGAACGTATAGGGTTCCTATATTATTTTCCTTAACTAGTAGAGGGTATAGGTCAAAATACCTATATAGTATTTCCCAAATTGTGCCTACGAACTGGGTGAATTTGTTGTAGTCTTTTTGCGAAGGGGCTGCGGCGTAATTCCGAGCTCAATAGTCCTCTTATAATAGGTCTATATTCTAACGGGACATTTTAAAAGGTGTATTACTAAGTCTATTTTATTATATTCTAATTATCTCCTTAATACTCTTTGTAAGAATAGGTATATAAGTAGCAAAAGGGGCGGTAAAACAGCCTGAATAGTAAATATTGACAGGCTAATTAATATTGCGATAAAAGCTGATAACCTTGAGCATAAGGAGGCAATTTCTCTAGAAGAAATGAATAGAGAAACTGTTAAATATTAATAATAATATTTCTAAGTTATAAATCCTACGTCACGAAGTGAGGGGAAAGATATTCTAAAACGTAGCTACAAAGCGGCTAATTATTAAGCTTATTAAGTAGAATCGTGCTTAGGTCACTATATGGCCTGTGCAAAACTTTTGTATATTTATAGCTATAAGGATAAGGATTATAAAGAAATATATATATAAGGTTATTGCTATTATTAGAATTTATATAGATTTTTAAGGTGTTTATTCCATGAAGGAAATACTTTTATAGTTATTACCTTATGTTTTATAGTTATTAAAG
>JAVHLU010001296.1:0-33259 GCA_036785755.1 Colletotrichum ledebouriae | reverse complement strand
GTTACTAGAGAGTTTAGCCTTAATATAATTAATAAAACCCGCTCCTTTATTAACTACTCTACTATATATAGAGAGCGTATTATTAGTATAACCCTTAAGAGGGCTTACCTTAATACCCCTATAGGGGGCTCTATAAGGCGCGATAGTATTAGAGCTAAGTAAGTAAACTTAGTAGTAGAAGTTTAGTAGGTCGTTATATACCCTATAGAGTAGCCCTTCTTTAAGCAGGTCCTCTATATTACTAAGGCAGAAGCAGCCTAGGCAGCCTAGGCCTATTAGGGCTTAAACGTTAGTAAGTACGGCTTACGCCGACTGCTTTAACATAGAGAGAGCGTTGCTAATAATAGTATAGCTACTAGCGGACGAAGCAGTAATAGAGGTAGTATTAGCAGCGCGGGTAGTGCGCAAGAGGAAAAGTCGATAGTTCTATAGTTTAAATAATTAAAAACTACGTTATTATTAATATAAAGTTAAAGATAATAAGGCTATAGGCATATATAAGTATAGCTATAGTTAGGAGAGAAGGCTATATATTATCACGAGGCGCGGGGTTAGAAGGTCTACTGCACTTAAGTAGGTAAAATTACTATATAGTGGCTAGAGGCCTTAGGTAATTATTATAAGTCTACTAATCGACTTATAAGATAGGAGAAACTAGTTTTATTATAATTAGTAATTAAAGAGAGGAGCTAAAGGATAACTATAAACTCTAATATTTATTACTAAGAGCTTTCTACTAAGATATAAAGCTAAGGAAGTTTTAGTAAAATAACTATACCTAGTAGAACTTTAATATATAAACTCTCTACTATAAGCCTCTAGTCTCTACTTTGTTAATTAGCTTAGGTCCTTTATATAGATTAGAAGCCTAGTACCTCTAAAGTAGCTTATTAAGATAAGGTATTAAGCTTAGATTAATTATTTATTAAAGGCTTTTATTAATAAAATATATCCTAAAGAATACTAGACTTAACTAAGGGTCGATAGAATTCCGCGTAATTAATACTCCTAATTAAGAGATAAAGGTATTAAGAAAAGAATAGCTTAAGAAGATATTAAATATTAAATAGCTAAATATACCCCTTAATCTATAAACCTAGAGGTTTCCTCTCTAAATAGGATAGATATTAACCTATTAGTACTTATAAATACTAATTTATAGTCTAGTCTAATAGTTCCTATTAATCTAGAATAGTTAGATAGAGAGAAAGGATTATTAAAGGAACTAAATATCTAGAATATAAAAAGAAGGAATAACTATAAGAAGTAGAAGAGGGATTATAACTTATAGTAACTAGCTAACTTTATAAAGTATCTTAACTACCCTAGGTCTATAAAACTATCTATATCGCCCTACTTAGCCCTTATTACCCCGAGAGATATTATATCTAACCTTATTAATACCTTAGTAGGATTTAATATTATAAGACCTAAAAGGAACCCTATACTAAATAAAGACGAGCTTATACTAATAGTCCTATAGTATATATAATAGAACTAAGAATCTACGAATTACTTAATAACCTAGTATAGAAGAGGGTTATCTATTATAACTTTAGCTTAGGTAGAATATTTATTAGACCTTTATTGAGCTCGGAATTACGCCGCAGCCCCTTCGCAAAAAGACTACAACAAATTCACCCAGTTCGCAGGCACAATTCGGGAAACACTATACAGGCATTTTAACCTATACCCTCTACTAGTTAAGGAAAACAATATAGGAACCCTATATGTTCCTACTACTCGCAAGCAAACCCTCGCATAGAGTCGTGAATTTGTTATAGTCTTTTTGCAAAGGGGCTGCGGCGTAATTCCGAGCTTAATAACGATAGCAATATAGACTATATCTAGTAGAGAGTTAATTAATAGGATTAGATTAAGTGGAATATACCTAAGGGACCGTACTATTATAACTTCTCGCGCCTAGCATAATAAGGTAGGTAGTTTTAACTATACTAAGGATTAGAATAGGATAAGGAGTATAATAAAGAGGAAGAGGTAGTAAGGCTATTATTAAGATATAACCTATAGTAGAAGATAATTAAACCCAAGGGACCTTCTTAATAATAAGATCGCCCTCTTAGAAGATATTATTAATAGATTAGATCTATAAATAGAGTTTATTTACTATTTCTATAAAGTAGCTTTATCTATTTTTTAAGACTCTCCTTTATAATATTATAAAGAGTCTTAAGGGGATAATTAGAATAAGATAAGATAGACTTAGCTATATAACCTTTAGAAAACTCCCTTAGTATATAGACTTATTATAAGAAGACTATAGAGTAAAGCATAGAAGAGAGGAGCGTAGTAGACTAGAAGATAGTATATATATTATTATAATTAGTACCTTAATAACCCTATACCTCGTTTTTTAGTATTTTCTTAGCAAATCCGCGCGTAATTTAGATAATCTCTTTTAATTAGATCTACGAATTATTCTATATATCTTTTAAGCCTACTCTTAATATTCTTACCTACTTATAGGTAGAGCTATATTGTTTGTTGTCTTTCTAGTTCCTATTGGTTCTAGCCCTTTCTAATACCTACTAACTACCTCGAGGAAGCGCTTAGTTATAATTAACCCCTTAGACTTTAGGGATCTTAAGTAACCTCGCGCGCTAATACGTAGCATATTATTACTAATACTAGGCGTATAGTAATATAGAGGTATTCGCTTGCTCTAGAATATAAAGATATTTATCTTAAATAGTAGTAATTATAGCAAGGTCCGTAGGGGTTTAAGCGCTTATATAAGGGATTAGAGCGAGGTATTCTTAATAGCTACGAGGTTGTTTTAAATAACTATAAGTAATAAGGGGTTAATAATATAGTATATAAAGTTCTAAACGTCGTAGTAGCTACTAAGGAGAGACTTTTAGGTTACCTTAGCGATATTATAATTAGCTATACGCATAGCGTGTTTATTACGAACGTTGTTAACTATAAGAGGTAGTAGAGGTAGGGGCTCCGTATTATTTAGGTTTTAGCGTTTATAGCGCTAAGCAGCCTATTCGTTATATATATAAACGTAGGTCTTATAGGCTTCCTTATTATCGTGATGCCTTTAGCATCGCCCGTTCCTAGCGCGGCACGTGACCCGAAGGCAGCTCCGGAACTACCTTCTTCCGAGGGCCGTTCCTCCGACCTTAGTTATAAACAACCACGTTATAGCTACTCTTATTATAATAGAATAAGCTCTTTAGTAACTATAAATATAGCCCTATAGGATATTTCTTAATAGTTATAAGCCTAGCTCTAACTAGACCCCTAACTACTATTTTAAAACGAGCCTTTGCTATTAAAAGTACTTACTAAAACTTCCTCTCTCCTATTCTTTCCTCCTTATTATATACTATCCTCTACTACTATAAACCCTCTATTTTAAAACGACCTTAAACTATAATATCTTCTACTACTACTATAATAGTATTATACTACCTAACTATATATAGGGACTTCGCTACCTAGTATATAATAATCTAAGCTAAAGCCTAAGCTACTAGAGTCTAGAAGTATATTAACCTAGATAACCCTAAGGGACCTTTACGCCTAGGTAAAACCTTATTAGAAACCTTAACTCTTAATATATATATTACTAAGTAAAACTAGGATACTAACGCCTAGTACCTATAAGAGAAGAGCGCCTATAATTAATACGTCGCTCTACTTAACTAAGAGGCTCTAGAAGAGGCTACTATTAATACTACCTCTAGGATATAGATAATAAATAAACTATAACCCCTTTAGCCTCTAACCGCCCTAGTTATAATTAATAAGAATACTATAGGTATATAGGAATAATACCTAGAGTACTTTTATTCGCTCGCTATATAGGAGTCTAAGCAAACCCGCGAGGATTAAGAGTTTAAGTATATTAACTATCTAGTTATAGAGACTATTACTTATAATATTATTACGCTTATATATATAGAACTTCTCGCTAAAGGGGATATAACCCTTCGCAGCCTTATTATTAATCTTAAGTATTACTACGCTCTAAGCGAGGCTAGTACCCTTATTACTATTTAAGAGGAGTATACTTAGGTCCTTAAGAAAGCGAATAGGAGCGTTAATCCTAATATATAGATTAAGGACTTTAGGGGTATCTACTTTCACGCTACTTAGCTTAAGCTTCCTAAGGCGAGTAATACCCTCGCTTTAAAAACTTTTCTTTAAGTAATAAGTTATTACTTTATATCTACTTAGGCTAACGTAGAGATTATAGATATACTTAAACGGGAATAAGCGGGGACCCCTATCTCTAATATAAGCTAATATACTAATATATTTAAGGACCTCTTATATAAGGACGTACTCTACTTAAGATCACGAGGATAAAGCGCTAGGGTCTTTATAACGCTAGCTAGCTATATAGATAAGGCCGACCTATTAAACGTTCCTATAACAGGTAACTTATCTAGTAGTAAATAGTACCTATATAAGTCGAGTTATTAATAGCTAAGCGTTAATTATAATTACTTAGAAGCTACTCTAACTAGACGTTACTAGAAGGGCCCCTACGTATTAGTAATAGATATATAAGTAGCTTAGATCTATAACTAGTTAAATAATAACTTACGCTTTGCTAACCTTTGCGCTAAATTCGCTCGCAGGGGCTAGTTACATGCCGTTCCCTATAAGGGTAAGAACCGCTAAAATAATAAGGGGGGTAATAAGGGTTTATCTAAGAAATCTAACGCAGCCCCGAGCTACCCTACTAATATAGTAATAATTACTTTCTATATAGCCCTTATAAACGAGGTTAGGGATAACGTAGTTAACTTAAATAAAGAATACCTAAGTATCTTTATAACCCCCTACTTAGGACCCTACGTACTATATAAGTCTATAATCCTAGATAACTATAAAGGGATATACCTAGTAAATAATAAGTCCCTACTTATCCCCTCCTCGATTAGGTATTATAATAGAGAATAAGTTAATTCTAGAATAGCTTTATACCTAATTATTACTAAGGGTATATAGATTATTAAGAACGCTCTTAATAGCTTAAAAGGTATAAATATAGAGGACCTTACGCTCTATAACGTAGGATATATAGAGAACTTTTATATTAATATAGTCTCTAAAGCGCTACTTTAGAAGATAGGTATCTAGTATTTAAGGTATAACTATACTCTTTACTTTAGAATATATAAGAAGAACGTAGTAATTAAGAAACTTATTAGAAAGGCGAACCTCGCCTTCCTTAAATATAAGCCTTATTCCTTATACCCTATTCCTAGGCGGATCCCCCGAAGTATTAATACTATTATTAATAATATAAACCACGTGCTTATAATATATAAGTAGACCTCTTTTATACTACTACTAGACTAAAGCGACGACATAATGCTTTAGTACCTCTAAAGTAGCTACCTTAGCCCTAAAGCTCTTAAGTAGCTTATCTACGCCGCTTAGGGGGTGAGGATTAAAGGCCTAACGCGCCTATAATACTAATACTACGTAGTTATATATACTAAATAGGTAATTTCGAGACGAACGTTAGAAGATAAAGTAATACGCCCTTACTATAGAATTATATAAGATCTCTTTAACTACCCCGAAGGCTTTAACTAGAACTAATAGCTCCTTATTATTAAGGATAAGTATACTAGCTAGATCTTCGCATTTCTACGCGTCGATAAGACCTATAATAGCGTTATACTCGCTCTATATACCTTTAAGCGATAGGTATTTTAATAGAAGGGACTTTCTATTTATAAGATTAAATAAGATATCGAGAGGTTAGTAATCTCGCTTATAGGCTATATAGGATATAAGGAATAGACCTATATAGAAGGAATAGAGGTTAAAATAACCCCTCTATATATAAAGGAACTAAATAGCAGAGGGGAGCGGGCTAGTTAGGAAATTATTACTTAAACGATTAAAATACTCGCTATAGCTAGCTTACTTATAGAACTATAGGCTAAGATAGTACTAACCGCGATAATACTTTATAATATAAGCCTACTTAAATACTATAGCTAGCGTTCGCCGCTATAGATTAAAGAGGAGTAGTTCTACTAGTACTTTCGCTAGTAGTAGCCTAATAATAGAGTAACCCTAACTTACGACCTTCGCCCTTACTAGGGATATATATACGCCTATAGCTACTATATATACCCCCTTAAGAGGGAACGAGAGAGAGGAATTAATAAGAGAGACTTTAAGGTAGTGCTATAGGGATATATTAGATACCTAGTAGGATATATACTAAACGCCTATAACCTATATAGGATCTAGATCCCCGCGTTATAATTAGTTATTATTATATAGAATATAACGTTTAACGAACAGACTTTCTATATAAAGAACGAGGTAAAAGAGGCTATCCTAGAAAACGCTATCTATAATATAGTAAATAAGATCGAGGAACCTATATTATATATTAACTTTAAACTTTAGATCTTAGGCGTTATAGATAAGGATAAAGCTATATTAATACTTATAGCTAAAGAATAGTCGCCTATACTAACCCTCGTTCCTATAACTAAGTTTCTAAGCAGAAGAATCCTAAAACTTCTAAAGGGATAGGTAGGCTAGAAGGGGGGGTAGCTATTATCCCCTAATCCTACGCTAGAGCTAGATAAAAGCCTAGCTCTAATAAGTAGAGTAGTAAATATAGTATATATATTAGAAACAAACCGTATAAATAAAGCTATTAGGGAAGTCGATTCCAAAGGGGAATAGATCGAGGATTATATTATAATTAAACCTCTCCCTGCTTTATAAGATATTTCTAAAGTAGGTAAGCGTAATAAAAATAAACCTTTAGATAGTAAGCCCTTAAATCCACTAGTATAGCTATACTAGGGTAGTAAGGAGAGGGCTAATACTAAATAGGGGTCTAACTAGGTATATAACTAGGAGGATTATAGCTAAATTTATTAAAGCTAACGACTACGCAATCTACCGCCTAGTAACCTATAACTAGGAATAATAGAGAACAAACCCCGCTCTAGTTACTAGTTTTTACTATAGCACTATATAGAGCGGGAGCAGGTATCTAGCTTCTTTAAGACTTTTATACCTAATTAGTAGAAGGCCTTCTTAGAAGCTAGTAAAGGGTACTATACGCTCTATAGCTACGTTTATACCGCTATTTATAGTATAAAGCCTGCTCGCGCAACTATAATAATCTATAAACGTCTTACTACTAACGATCTTACTAAGCTACCTCGCTTATAGAAGGAACTTTTAAACCTCCTATAGGCGCTCTAAACTCGCTTTAAAGAAGTAGCTAAAGTTAAGATAAGTAAATTATAATAAATAGATACGTAGCACGTTATTAATCGAGGGATAATAATAAAGAGACCGATCCCTCTAAAGTAGGTATTTACCTATAAATTTAATAAGGATAATATCCTTAATTAATATAAAGCAAGGATCTGCGTTTAGGGCGATTAGTAAGAGAAGTCGCCCCTTAAATAGACTTATATAATAACCCTCGCTACTTATACCTTTAGGGTAGTAATAGCAATTACTATATAATTCAACCTCGAAGTTAAATAGTTCGATATTATTAATATATTCCTAAACGCCTCCTAGGACCTAAATAAAGACCCTATTATTTATAAGCTACTAGACGGCTTTAAGTAGCTTAGAAAGTATATTAAACTACGCTACGCGCTCTATAAGCTAAGGGACGCGCTACTACTCTAATATAAGGAGTTCTCCTTAACCCTTTAAAACCTAGGCCTTAAGCCTATAAGCAAAGACCCGTACCTCTTCTAGTTAACTAATAAGAAGGTTCTTATTATCTTTTATATAGATAACTTCCTTATCCTATTTTATAAGAACTATAAAGAGGTAGTATAAAGAGTAATTACTAGCCTAAAGGAGGTATATAAGTTAAAAGAATAAGGCCTAGTTAAGTACTATCTCGGAATTAGGGTTATTTATAACTAAGCTGCGCGAAAGGTATACCTCTCTTATAACTAATATATCGAGCGGGTTATAAAGAAGTTCGATCTACTCGATTTAAGAGCGCTAATAACCCCCCTTCTAAACCTACTACTTCTAAAGAGTAAAATAGTAATAACGCTATTAGAGGTAAAGAGTTTCTAAGAGAAGATTAGCTCTATACTCTATATTACTATTATAATTTAACCCGACGTTACTTTTATATATTCCCTACTCTTAAGATCCCTAATAAACCCCGCTCCTTATTACTACGCTACTACTAACTAGGTTATATAATACCTATATTATACTCGCTACCTCGTAATACGCTTTAGTAACTTAGGGGGTAGGTAAGTACTACTAATCGCAAGCGACGCTTTATTTATAGATAATAAAGAGACGTAGAAGTTATCTTAAGGGTATATAATCTCGCTCTTTAGAGGGCTAATTTAATAGAAGGCTACTCAATAGGCTATAGTTATAATATTAATAATAGAAGTAGAGCTTCTAAGCCTTGAATATATTACTAAGGAGATAATCGCTCTTTAGAGGCTATTTAGGGATATCGCTCTTAAACTTAGTAATATCTAGAAGATTTACTATAATAACTAATAGATAATTCGTCTTATAGTAAGCAAAAAGGAATAGATCTTAACTAAGCTATAGCACGTTAATATTTAGAATATATAGCTACGATAAGAACACGCTAGAGGATCGTTTAGTATAGTATATATACTAATAAATAATATACTAGCTAATAGTCTTACGAAGGTTCTTAACTATAAGAAATTTAAGAAGTTCTATTCGCTCCTTAATCTAAAGGATATATAAAGAATAATTATAATAAACGAGGGATACTCTAGATAAGTATAGGAGGGCTAGTAGCGCCTAATTTTTAATTAATTTATAGCCTACTAGCTAGGGAGCTTAAAGTCGCTCCTATAGGAGTAAAAGAATATAACTTACTCTAAAGGGCGCCCTAAAACGCTAATTTCCTACTACCTAACCTTAGAGGATTCGCTCGTACTAATCTATTAGGATATTATACGAGGGTAGTAATACCTCTAGTAAATACGAGCTAATAAGACTATTAACTACGTAGCGTACTATAGTAGCTACGTTACTAATAAGCGGACGAGGAGCGGGTATACCTATACTAACTACTAGCGTTCTAAATAGAACTAGGGCGGGCGAGGGAGCGACGATACTATATATATTAGAACCGCTTATTATATTAGGAGTCCTGCCTAAACCCTTACTATTACTACTCTTCTTTACTACTATAATATCCTCCTTCTAGGTAATAATAGCCTTGCGGAGCATAGCTCTCTAATAAGCGAGGGTCTATAGGTTATATTAGAAGTTAGTTATAGAAACGAAGCGCGTATAGAACCTTACCTTTCTAACTACTAGGTTATCTAAAGTCTTAGCTTTAGTATATTAATAAGCTATAATAATAATAGGGGCGCTTATCTATTAATAAGGCACCTTACCCTTATAATAGTAGTTATACTTACCCGCTATACTAGGCGAGCACCTTCTATCTAATAAGCCTAAGAGCTTGCTTAAAATATACTAAAAGTAGCGCTTGCTAAATAGGGGTACCTACTCCGCCTCTATACCTCTACTAGGGGGAGGAGGGCTAGGAGGGGGCTCTAAACTACCCTCGCTAGTACCCTCCTCCTTATCTATCTCCTTAGGAATTATAATAATAATAAGGTTAGTAATATTCTAGCGTATAGTTATAATAATAAAGGGATTATAACTTACTAGGAGCTATCCTCTTAGACTACTTAGGGGGGTAACCCCGGGGCCTCTTAAGCTATAAACCCTTATCTTTAGAGCTACCCCCCGCGGGTTGCTTCTACTTCCTTTTACTTACTATATAATACGTTAGTATACTATTTATTAATAATAGGAAAGAATAATATATATATAACCTTATTATTACTCTCTAGGGGAGGAGGGCGCGCCCCTCCGCCCCTAGCTTTACTCTTACCTTTAGTAGCGCGTACCTTCTTTAGGGCTATAGCCTAACTAGTATTCTTTTTAAGAGGTATCTATAAATATATTAGTATATCACAATAGCTTTAAAGATCGTTATATAATATAGTTATACGCGCGCGCGCGCGATAAGGTTATTACTAGCGTAAAGTTAGGTATATATATAGTTATTATATTATATATAGGGAAGAGTTAAGAAGGTAGGAGGGTAGCTAGGTTATTTTATTTAGAATTAACGCGATAGTAGCTACCCTACCTAAGCTAATAAGAGACGGCGGTTTCTACTACTATTAGTAAGAGTTAATAAATAAAGGGTATTATAATAATAATAGCGATAGTTATAAAAGTAGAAAACCGCGACTATTTATACTTCGCCTATACCTAATATAAATAACTTTACTTTATTATTTCTTTTATAAATAGGCTTATTAGTAGGTTATTTATAGATATATCGCTTTATATTTAGGTATTTTAAGAGATACTATGTAGTTAGGCGCTCTTCTAGCTACTACTATATCTAGGGGGGTATATTATAATACCTTTAGTATCGCCCGTTCCTAGCGTAGTATATAACCTAAAGGCGGCTCTAGAACTACCTTCTTCTAAGGGCTATTCCTCCGACCTTAGTTATAAATAACCACGTTATAGCTACTCTTATTATAATAGAACAAGCTCTTTAGTAACTATAAATATAGCCCTATAGGACGTTTCTCAACACTTATTATACCGCGCAGCTAGTTTATTAATTATTAGAGGGCACGCTATAAAGTATATAAGGTTAGGTGCGGGTTAACTACTTATATTAATATAGTCCTATATACTTACTTAAAGGGTATAGAAGTAAAGCTATAAATACTAAGCAGGCTAGTCGCATAGCTTAGAGAGATAGTAAGTATATATATATAGCTAGGTAGTAGGAGGGTTATGTTAAAAAGCTATATTAGTAAAAAAGAGGGGTTAAATAGAGGGCTAAGAGGGGGGCTAAAAAGGAGCGCCTAAAGCTATTATAATATATAAGGTGTTATATAGCAGAGGTATATTATAAGCAAAATTAAACTAGCTAAGAGCTGGGCTTATAACTATTATAATAGCTATAAGCGCTTAAGGGTAGGGATATTATAAAGAAGGGTATATAGGACGAAGACTATAATAAAGGAGTATATATATAGGTATTTATAGAATAAACTATGGATAATGTCTCTCTAAATAGGGGTATGCGAACCGAAGGGATATAAATACCCGCTCCGGAGCGGGTGGGACCGCACGTGACTACGCAGGTAGACCCTATCCCGCACGATAAATCCCTTCTTCTTTATATAAAAGAAAGATAATATTATAAGACTTATTAACTTAGTAACTAAGATAAATATAGTTATAATATAAGATATAGTACTACCCCCTTTAGGAGATAGCCTTTTAGAGGATTTCGCTATATATTAGCTACTATTAGTATTAGACTTCCTTTTCGGATATACCTAAGTCCCCTTAGACCCTATAAGTAGAGACTTAATAATATTTATATTACCTATTAAGCT
The DNA here is from genome assembly GCA_036785755.1 of Colletotrichum ledebouriae. NCBI lineage: Eukaryota > Fungi > Ascomycota > Sordariomycetes > Glomerellales > Glomerellaceae > Colletotrichum > Colletotrichum ledebouriae. Next base: position 21,809 of record JAVHLU010001296.1, on the reverse strand, counting down.
ACTATAGATATATATATTACCTTAAGGAGTAACGAACTTAGTTACTTAGTTTATATAGGTTATTATATGAATCCTATACGACCTTATACCTAGCTACTATAAAGCCTTCTTTAATAATATCGCTATTAAAGGACTAACTTCACGATATAATAAAGAAGAGAGCGAGTCCTATCTAGCGATTTATAGATTTATTATAGAATATTTATAGAATATTAATAAGGTCCTAGTTAACTTAGAGCTATTAGAGTATATACTAGTAGTAATTAAGTTAAAATAAAGCTAAGACGTAGTAATAATCATTAGCTATATTTATAGTACAAATAGGTATTATCTGGAGGAAATAAAGATAGTTAAGATATATAAATAAGGTATTTATACTAGTTTAATAGAGTTAAGGGCTTTCCTAGGGATTATAATATTCTATAGATCCTAGGTAAAGGATTACTCTAAAATTATAAAGCTACTTATTAACTTAAGTAAGAAGGATACTTCTTTTAATTAGAAGCAAAAGTAGTAAATAACCATACATACCTTAAAGTTAATACTTATAGAGGCTCTAATCCTTATTACTATACACTATAGCCCTAGAGGAGGGGATATCTACCTTATAGTTAACGCTAGTAATATAAGATAGAGCGGAATCCTAGGATAATTTATTAATAACTAGCGCGTAGTCTCTCGTTTTAGGAGTAGTTAGGGTTAGTTAGGACCTAAGCTATTATATAACGCTAGGAAGAAGGAGTTATATAGTATCTTAAAGGCCTTAAAAAGGGTATATAATTACTTATATAGATAATAATTTATCTTAGAGATATATACTTAGATATTAGTTATATAACTTAATACAGTAGTTATAGACTTTCTAGGAGCCCTTATTATCTAGTAGATTATATAGATTTGAATATTTAACTTTAAAATATGATATATCTATAGTACTTAGAATATAGTAGTAAATAGCGTATTATAAAAAAGACGGGGGTCCCTCTAATATTCTTAATAGAAAAGCTAAGGGGGAGATCGACTCCTAGATTAATTGATTGATCTTCTTTATAGATATAGAGGCTAGCTGTTGCTATAATCAAACTAAATAACATAATAATAAATAATATATAGGGGAGGTCCTAGTAGGGGATATAGAGGAGGTTATTAGTAATATAATAACTATCCTAAATATAGTTCTTAATAATTCGTAGACCTATTCTATATATTCTTAATAGATTACTTACTATTTAATAATATAGAGACGCCCTCTAGGGATTTAATTAGTAAGGTATTACAACTATTAGTTTCACAATACTACTATATAAGGAGAGCGAGGGTAGGCGTTACGATAAAGTCTGAATTATTAAGGATATTAAGTTATATTAGAAGTTAGCTAGCGAGGTAGGAATAATATAAGAGGCCTAATAGGGTAGGTTATATAATAGGTTATATAACTACTCGCTAGGTCCTAGTTATTCCGACCCGGGCTATAGGTCTAAAGCTAGATCTAGCCTATTAGGCGAGTAGGAGTCTCCTACCTACTACATAGGTCGGTAAATATTCCTATACTAGTAGTCTTACTTTTATACTAGTAATTACCTAATAAGCCTATCTAATTATATAAATTCAAATAATGAGTTAAAGGCTATAATTAGCCTCTAAATAAAGCGAAAGGTAGCTAGTTTTAGCTATAATCCTATCCTTTTATAAATATCTATTATTACGCTATTATTACACTAATCCTTCTATTCTTCGTATTACTTATCCTTCTATATAAATTATTAAGTTATTCCTATTAACGAGTCGGTATAGCGCCCTATTAGGTATTACCTTTATTGGTATATTAGTAGGGCTACCTTCGCTATTAATCTATTAGATCTCGGACAGCTCGTAGTGCTTATATGACTAATAGAGGGCTATAATAATAATTATAAGCCTCTTTTCCTTTGTGGTACCGAGTTCAACTAGGCGCTCATATAGCGAGTATAAGTCAGGGCATATTGTCGTGGGGATAGAGTTAGCGATTAGTGTTAGTTTTATAATACCGGTATACAAAGAGAGCGAGGGTAGGCATAACAATGAAGTCTAAATTATTAATAATATTAAGTTATATTAGAAGGTAGCTAGCGAGGTAGGAATAATATAGGAAGCCTAATAAGAGCAAGAGATAGTGGCAGTAATTCTCTATCTATTTAAATATACCTCCTCGCTACTATTCGATATAAGAATAACCTAGTTATATATAACCTTAATATTTATTAGTACCTCTAATAGGGTTATTAAGCCTAGGGATATATAAGACCCTTAACCTCTTAGTAATAACGCTAAGGACCCCTATTACTAAGCGAATAAGGGATTAATAACCTAAGGATAAGAGAGAAGAAGAGAAAGAGAAAGAGGGTATTAAAATCGTAGGTATTAGCCCCTAGAGAGGATATTAAGAGACCCCCCTAGTAAGATAGTTGTATCTACTAATATTATAACTACAACTAGAGAGAAAAAGAAGGATATCTATCAACGGGATCTTATTATTTTTATACTTATATATACTTTAAATTTACTTTTATAGACCTATTTATATGTTATTCGGCTTAATTTCATACTATAACTTAACTAACTTCCTATTTCCTTCTCCTTCTTTTACCCGCCGCTACGTTTATATAAATATACTTAGAGACCCTATCTTTTTTCCTTAATCTATAATATAAAGCCCTAAATAATCTGCGATTTCTATACAGTTAAATTCTTGAGGTAGCTTTATTATAAAAGAGTAATAAGAGTATATAAACCTAGCTTTAAGGTAATATTCTTAAGTCTATTAATAATAAAGATTATTATAAAGAAGCGAGAAGTTAAACTTAGCTATAGCTATAACTATAGCATTTACTAGGATTTAGGACTATAGAATCTCCTTAATACTATTAGACTCTCCGCTCCTCTTTACCTTATTATTATATTTAATTCCCTACCTATAGCACTTATAAATACTTAGATTATTATATAAATAACTCTCTTAAGTCTTATAGAAGAAGTAGTTAGTATAAGGAGTACCTAGTATAGAGATATACTTAAAGTATAGTTTATAGATATAAATATTAGTTATAGGGTTCCCAGTAGTATAAGCCCGCTCTTTATAATAGATATAGGGTACTATATTATAACTACCTTAGGATGAAATAAATAAGCTACAAAGAGCTACTATATACTATAAGACCTTTATTTCTTATAATCTAGCGAGAAATATAGCAGAAGTATAAATAAAGATTTCGTAATAGAAGTCTCTAGACGCCTTAGTTACCCTAAATATTTATTTAAAGTCCTATATACTAAGATAAGCCTTCTAGAAGACTAGCCCTATTACTTTAGTAGTCTTACTAGAAAATATCTATAGTATAAAGGCTACCTATAAGTATTTATTACTAGGGATATTAAGTTGAAGCTAAATAAGGCTTATAGCTACCCAAGAATTAAGATTATTAGCTAGAAATTAGGGAAATAATAATAAGGAAGAGAACAAATACCTAAAGTTAGTTATTAGTATTGGAAATAGAGTAAAGCTTATTAGTTTATTATAAAGGTTATTACTTTATTACTTTATCTTTAGAGTGCTATAGCTTCATGGGTAGAAGAGATTTAGTAGAATAACGTATATATTTGGACTCCGCTCCAAATTACGAGTCGCATAGTGTACCTTCCGATGTCATATAATTAGGGTTAATATATACCAAATACTTTAGCAAAGTTAAGGTTAAAGTTTCAAGGTAAAACAAGGCGAAATAAGGCGAAACAAAACGCTATATCTAAGCGTTATTAGCTTTATATATATGTATTAAAGCGCTAATATGCGCATAGCTGGAACTACGATAAGTTTCATAGGCAACAAAGCGCGCCTAAGCGTCTAAGAGGCTCTAGCGAAACTACTGCCTACTTATACCTACCTTTTCCCCTAGCTTTTCAACGCTTTAGACACGGTAGTATTATTCAATATATACACGAATATATATTTAAATCTTCCCCTCTATTCGAATATCGTATCGGATTTACAAATATTTAATTTCTTCAATATTCTTATACCTGTCTACCTTTTTATACTCATCCCTATAAGTACCTAACCGTGTTGACAGTTAAAATACTAAATAAGAAGAGGTATATTATGTTTCTTCATTTTAGGTATAGGGATATTAGGACTAAGGACCTAGAGGGTTACTATAAATACGAGATAATAAGGGCGAGGTTAATTAGTATTTTGAACGCCTAAGATAAGGAAGTTATAATTAGCTATAATAAGAAAAGATAATTTATAGATATAAGAGAGAAAGTATAAAGGGACTAGATTAAGATTAAGCGATTATATAGAAGTAGTTATTATAAGAGGAGAAGTTAATAATAGAGAATAAAGGAGGATATTTACTTAGTTTTATATTGCGACCACTCATTTTAATAGCTACTACTAACTATTATTTCCTTTATTCTTTCTATATATATAACTACTCTAATTTAATATTCCATTTATTATAGTATTCGTATCCCAAGTCTATTTTATTTTATTAGGGCTAAGGAAGCTAAGGGAGGAGGGCTAATTATTCCTTCACTATACTGATAAAGTAATTAGTAGATATAAAAACGCACTCCTAACCTCTCCAGCCCTCTAGATGCTCTCTCCTTTATCTATAGATATCTACCCTAAGTTTCTTTTTTGTATTAATAACATAGTATTAACTACTATACTATAGCGCCTTCTTTACTTCTATTTCTACTTCTCTTTAGCTTTTTAGTCTATAGCTTACCTACGCTTACCCTTTTTTTAACTTTCCTTCTAATATATTACAATAGGAATCATTTTCTCGTATAATAACGAAACCTTAGATACTTATATCTAGGTATTAAGATCCACAAATATTCTAGTCCTTGATATTAGGCTATTAACTAAGCCTATAGCTAATAAACTAAGTACTAGTAGGTTTTAGGTATAAGAATAAGATAATAGAGATATCCTAAGCTTTAGAGCTCCTAATAAGCTTAGTTATTAGCCCCTACTAATTATATATAAAGCGCCCCCTCTACCTAGGATTAATAATATTATTAGTTAGATAGACCCTTCTAACTTAATCACGAAGTATAACCTTATTAATTATTAGAATAAGACCTTAGAAGTAGTAGAGAAGACGATTCGCCCTTTATACTTATAGCATATTATACCTAATATATATAATAACATTAGCGCACTAGAGATAGCGACCCTAATATACTCTAAGGATATCTTAGTAATTACTTATTACCTTATAAGGCTTACTAAGCCTAGCTAACTACTCTACTATGATATAGTTAGAGGTATAGAGGATAACTTTAATAATAGAGATCTAAGGGATAATATGACTGCCCGGATTAAGGCTAAGTCCCTAAATATACTTCTTATTTATCTATAAGCACCTTAGTTTATAAAGTTAGTTATTATAAGTCTACTAATTAATCTATAAGATGATAGAAACTAATTTTATAATCATGAATAGTTAAGAAGAGGAGTAGAAGGATAACTATAGACCCTAATATTTATTACTATAATTATCTGTTACAAAGAAAGGCTAGAGAGGTTTTAATGAGATAACTATACCTTATTAAACTTCGATATATAAACCCTCTACTATAGGCTTCTAGCCTATACTTTATTAATTAGCTTAGGTCTTCTATATAAATTATAACTAAGGTAGCTTATAAAAGCGAGATATTAAGCTTGGATTAACTTCTTATTAATAGCTTTTACTAATAAAATACCTATACAAGGATACTAAGTTTAATTAAAAGTAGACAGATTTCCTCATAATTAAGTCTTTTCAATAAGAGAAGAGGTATTTAAGAAGGTAGTTCTAAAGGAGATCAAGAGTTAGATAGCTAGGTATAACCCTTAATTTTTGGATCTAACAGCTTCCTCTCTAGATAGGATAAATATTAACCTACTACTACCTAAGGATACTATTTTATAGACTAATCTAATAGGTTCTTCTAATATAGACGAGTTAGAGAGAGAAGTAGGATTATCTAAGTAACTAAATATCTAGAGTATAAATAGAAGGGATTGGTATAACAAGTATAAGAGGGATTATAGTTAATAGTGTTCTATGAAATTTATAGAATACCTGAACGGCCCTAGATTTATAAAAGTATCTATATTAGCTTACCTAGCTCCTACTACCCTAAGGGATACTATATTTAACCCTACTAATACCTTAGTAGTATTTACTACTAAGAGACCTAAGGGGAACCCTATATTATATAAGGATAAACCTATACTAGTAGTCCTATAGTATATATAATAAGGTTAAGAGTCTATAAATTACTTCGTTACCTAGTATAGAAGAGGGTTATTTATGAAGGCTTTAGATTGAGTAGAATAACTATTAGACCTCTATAACGTATAGGAGAAATTAATAAAGCGTAAAGAGTTAAATAATTTAGAGGTTATAAGTCTTTTTATATTTATAATTAAGGGGTACCCTTATAATATCTATATCCTAATTAACAATCTAGCCTAGTAACCTAGAAAAGAAATTAATAAGACTTCCGTAGAGCTTAAGAGAAAAGAGGTGATAAACCTTTAGGATATTATTAGAGCCTTCTTCTTACTAAACTATAGTAACCATTACTAGGCTATAATCTTTATAAACTAGATAAATAGTAAATACTTCTTTATAACTCTATATAGGACTAGAATAGTAATTAACACTTTATTAAGGCTATATGGAGCCTTAATATATAGTATCATAAGATAGGAGCCTGTTAATAACTCTAAAAGCCCCTATTAGCTAGCGCTTATATAGTAAATTTAGTTTAATAGAGGGATAGATTTATATATAGCCTCTAGTATATTAAATAGGCTAGGGTTCTAATTTAAGAAGGATTACTATTACTACGCCTTAGTAGTATAACCTTAAGCAATAGTATTTTATTTAACTCTAAGATCCCCTTAGTTAACTAATATATCTCTATAAATACTCTAGAGTTCTATAACCTAACTATTAATAGTAGAGCTCTATAAGATACCTTATTAAGCTAAGAAGACTCTAAAAAGGTACCTTTCTTCCCTCTACGCCTTACTACTCCTTCGCCTACAGATAGTAATATAATATACATTAGGAATAATATTAATATTACGCTACCTCCTATAAGGGATATCCCTTATCCTAATTATAGATTATTGGTATTATCTAGGTCCGCCTTATCTAAAATACTAGATAATAAGCTTAAATACCTTAGATACTAACTTTTGTTATAAGTCTCATAAAGACTAAGTCGCGGTATAACTACTAAGCTATGCCTAAGATTTTTACTTATAGATATACTATTATATCCTATACGAACTAATATTTTAAATAAGCGTAATTATAGCTATATAGATTATATTTAGTAGAGGCTTAATTGATGGAATTAGATTGAATATAATATACCTAAAGGAGCGTATTATTATAACTTTTTATACCTAGTATAATAAGGTAGATAGTTTTAATTATACTAAGGCTTAGAGTAAGATAAGGAGTTTAATAAAGAAGGAGAGGTAGTAAGGCTATTATTAGGATATAACCTATATTAAAAAATAATTAAACCTAAGGGACCTTCTTAATAATAAGATTACCTGCTTAAAAGATATTATTAATAAAAAGAATCTATAAATAGAGTTTACTTGTGTTTTTTTATAAAAGTAGTTTTATTTATTTATTAAGACTCTCCTTTATAATATTTTAAAAAGTCTCGAGGGGATAATTAGGATAGGATAAGATAGACTTCGCTATATAGCTTTTGAAAAAGTCCCCTTAGTATATAGACCTATTATAAGAGGACTATAGAGTAGAGCGTAGAGGAGAGGAGCGTAGCGGACTTTAGTATTATTTATATGTTATTATTATTAGTACCTTAATAATACTATACCTAGTTTTTTGTTATTCTCTTAGCGAATTTATACCCAATTTCGATAATCTCTTTTAATTAGATCCGCAAATTACTTTATATATCTTTTAAGCCTATTTTTAATACTCTCGCCTAGTTATAGGTAGAGTTATATTATTTGTTGTCCTTTCTAGTTCTTGTTAGTTCTAGCCCTTTCTAATATTGTAATTAGTAGTCTTACTAAGCTAATAGTACAGCGAGATTAAGTGGATTAGTAAAAGAGGACTAACGAACCCCTTACTATTGTAGCCCTAAGTACTAAGAGCGATATGCTAATATTTAAGAGATATTAATATAGTAAAGCTGCGAATTCTTCTTAAATAAGAGCATTATTAGGGAGGCCCTTCTATATCGAGTAATAAGACTTAAAGTAGATCTATAAGAGCCTAAAGAAGTAAGATTAAGATTAAGATTATAGGGCCTTTCTATATATATACAATCTGTTTAGTTTATATTATTTCCATTTTTATTTACTTTAAAGAAGACTATAGTTACCTACTCTATCTTTCCACTTAGAAGATATTAGAATCATAGCTTTATATAGCTAATTAGATGACATTATTACCTTAACTATATAATAATAACTTCAATATTTATAAACCTATAAGTATTATATGTGCCTTTTAATTAACTAACTTAGATACTAGGTCCTCTTCTAATAAGGGGAAGTAGTCAAATAAGGGATTTATAGGAGCTATATTTAGCGAGATATAACCTTATACTATAGGATAGCTAGCTTCTAATAATAATATAGATAGATCTACGAATCTTACCTCAGGGATAGGAGTAATGCTTTTAAGTACTTTATATTCCCCTAATAGGACTTATACTAATAAGGATATTATAGCCCTTCTTGATCTCCTCATAAGTCGTCCTATTATTATAATAATAATACTCTACTCTACTAAAGCGCCTAAGTTCATTAGTACTAATATCTCTAACTTTGTTACTAACTATAAGAGCCTTTTAAGGCTTGAATATAAGACCGACGTTAATAGGTATATATATATAGCTCTAGTGACTATTGAGATATAAGAAGATCCTATCTTAATAAGGCTAAGACATAGGAGGAAGGTAAGGAGAAACCTCTTCATTAGTTTAGATTTATAGACCTAAGGTCTTAATAGGACCCTAATACGGATCTTTAGAACCTAGTTATAGGATATTATATTAAATAGAATAACCCTTCTGAGGTTATAGTATTAATTACTAGAATTTAATAGCTTTAAAACAGGGCTATATAGCGAGGGGTTCTAGGGCTTACTAATAGTAAGCTTATAATTATTACTTACTACTACGTTTTGAAGAGAGCTATAAGAGCTATAGCTTAAGGTCTTAGCTACTAGCCTCCTAAGCTTATTTTAATATAATAAGTTATAATAGAGGATACTCTAATTAAATAGTCTACTATCCGTTAGGAACTTTAGTATTTATGTAAGCTTATTAAGTTTGATCTAATAATAATATTTTAAGTCCTAGCGGAGATAATCCTGATAAAGTAGAAAGCTAAAGCGAAGGAGCCCTCTATAGCCTAAACTCTAAGTTTAATTATTATTTCTCTCGTAGAAAACTTTAGGACCTTAAATATTAATAGTGCTAACTATAAAACTAAGATTTTAGCTTTCATTAACAGGGTTACTAGCTAAGGAGAAAATACGTTGAATTTAAATACTATAGAAGCTACTAAATCCTATTAATGGTTTTCTTGGGACTATTTATAAACCTAGTACTAATACTACTAGTACTTTTACCTATAAGCGGGCTGTAGAGACTTTTGAAGTAGATATTAGTAATATTAGGGGTTTAGAGGAGGTAGAAGAAGAGGAGGCCATGGAGGCTTTTAATAGGATAGCCCGATATAATATATATCTTTCTAGGCTTTAGGATATGTCGTGATGCGTATATAAGCTGCAATTGCAGTATAGCAATTGTGGGTTGACTTTTGCGCCTCATCCTATTCGCCACAGGATACTACTATGTTTATAGCGCAATAAGCTGTATCGTTCTTAGCTATATTAAGTTCGGAATTACGCCGCAGCCCCTTCGCAAAAAGACTATAATAAATTCACCTAGTTCGCAGGCATAATTTAGGAAATACTATATAGGTATTTTAACCTATACCCTCTACTAGTTAAGGAAACGATATAAGAACCCTATACGTTCCTACTTAGAAGCAAACCCTCTAAATATCACTATATAAAGTTAGATGCGCGCTATACTAGGGCTAATTATATCGGAGCTAAACGGGATACTAAGGCTCTCATAGCCTAGGAATGCCCTCGCTAAACCGTCTAGCAAGCTATTATAAAAGCTACTATATAAGATAACTCCTTAACCTAAAAGGTTAACCTTCTGGTAAGTTACTATAAATATTACTATATAAGAGGTAACTCCTTAACTAAAGAGGTCTTTCCTAAGAGGTTCTTATAGCTAGAAGTATAAGAAGCTCTATATATAGGGCCTTATACCTCTCCCTCTTCCTTATCCTTATCCCTTAACTATATTAGCACTAGACCTTATATATAAGTACGCTAAGCCTAAGTAAGATATACCCTTTAGTATAAATAATATAGAGGGGATCGCTAGAGAGTTTAGCCTTAATATAATTAATAAAGCCCGCTCCTTTATTAACTACTATACTATATATAGAGAGCATATTATTAGTATAGCCCTTAAGAGGGCTTCCTTTAATACCCCTATAGGGGACTCTATAAGGTATAATAATATTAGAGCTAAGTAACTAAACTTAGTAGTAGAAGTTTAGCGGGTTATTCTATACCCTATAGAGTAGCCCTTCTTCGAGCACGTCCTCCGTAATACTAAGGGAGAGGTAGCCTAGGTAGCCTAGGCCTATTAGGGCTTAAATATTAGTAAGTATAGCTTATGCTAACCAATAGAGAGAGCGTTGCTAATAATAGCGTAGCTGCGAAGGCGTTAGCTAACCTAATCGAATAAGAGGAATACTAGCGGACGAAGTAGTAATAGAGGCGGTATTTAATAGCAGCGCGGGTAGTGCGCGAGAGGATAAGTCGATAGTTTCGTGGTCTATTAAATAACCAAAAACCACGTTGTTGTCTAATAACTGCTTTCTACTTTATTAGCTCCTTAGACTCATATACCTAAGTTAAAACTAGTATTAACAATAAGGGCTATAACTATAGAGGACTAAAAGCTATATAGCTCTAAGGTATATCCTTATTAATAAGGATAGCTATATATACTCTATAGTCGCTATAAGTACGCTAGTAGAGACATAGTAGCTAAAGCTCCTAGAAGAGGTTATATAGGTTATTAATATTATAGGCTACGCCTAGGTTAAGCCTACCTAGGCTTCTACCTAGGTTTACTACCTTAGGGAGCTACCTAAGTCCTACCTAGGGCTTACCTAGTTATTCCCTATAGATTAGTAAAATCTCTACTAGAGAGGAAAACTTCCCCTTTTCCTCTTTAGCTTAAATAAATAGTATTATAATAACCTCTTATTAAATAAATTTAAGTCTAACCCCTTATATATTTAAGCTTACTACTATAATAATAATAGTAAGTAGAGTACTACTCCCTACTAGTTAATAAGATAGTTAATAATAATATAGCTAAAACTTAAGATAAGCTATTATAAGCTAATTTAATAGTAATAATAAAGTCCCTCTAGTAATAGTTATAGGAGGTTAAGTAGGGGAATAGCTAACGTGTAGCTATATTATCATGCGGGATAGGGTCTACCTGCGTAGTCACGTGCGATCCTACCCGCTCCGGAGCGGGTATATATATCCCTTTAGTTCGCATACCCCCATTCAGAGAGACATTATCTATAGTTCGTTCTATAGATATACTCCTTTATTATAGACTTCGTCCTATATACCCTTCCTTATAACGGTTATCCCCTTAAGCGCTTATAGCTATCGCAATAGTTATAAGCCTAGCTCTTAGCTAGTTTAACTTTGCTTATAATATACCTCTCCTATATAACCCCTAATATACTATAATAGCTTTAGGCGCTCCTTTTTAGCCCTCCTTTTAGCCCTCTATTTAACCCCTCTTTATTCCTAATATAGCTTTTCAACCCGACCCTCCTACTACCTAGCTATATATATATACTTACTATCTCTCTAAGCTATATAACTAGCCTACTTAGTATCTATAGCTTCGCTTCTACGCCCTTTAAGCAGGTATATTACACTATATTAACCCGCACCCGACCTTATATACTATATAGCGCACCTTCTAATAATTCATAAACTAGCTATGCAGCGTAATAAGGAAGCCTATAAGACGTATATTTATAAATATAATAAATAGGCTGCGTAGCGCTATACCCGCTAAAAGCTAAATAACGCAGAGCCCTTACCTCTACTACCTCTTTTAGTTAATAGTATTTATAATAAATACGCTATGCATATAGCTAACTATAATATCGCTAAGGAGACCTAAAAGTCTCTCCTTAGCGGCTACTATAACGTTTAGAACTTTATATACTATACTATTAACCCCTTATTACTTATAATTATTTAGAATAACCTCGTAGCTATTAAGAATACCTCCCTCTAATCCCTTATATAAGCGCTTAAATAATTAATTACTCCTATAGACCTCGCTATAGTTACTACTATTTAAGACGAATGCCTTCGTGTTCTAGAGCAGGCGAATACCTCTATATCGCTATACGCCTAGTATTAGTAATAGTATACTATATATTAGCGCGCGAGGTTACTTAAGATCCCTGAAATCTAGGGGGTTATTATAACTAAGCGCTTCCTCGAGGTAGTTAGTAGGTATTAAGTTCGGAATTACGCCGCAGCCCCTTCGCAAAAAGACTATAATAAATTCACCTAGTTCATAAGTATAATTCAGGAAATACTATATAGGTATTTTAACCTATACCCTATACTAGTTAAGGAAAATAATATAAGAACCCTATATATTCCTATTAATTATAAGCAAACCCTCTAAATATTATAAAGTCGGACGCGCGCTATACTAGGGCTAATTATATTAGAGCCGAACGGGCTACTAAGGCTCTTATAGCCTAGAAACGCCCTGGCTAAACCTTCTAGCAAGCTACTACGAAAGCTATTATATAAGATAACTCCTTAACCTGAAAAGTTAACCTTCTAATAAGGTAAATACTACTATATAAGAGGTAACTCCTTAAATAAAGAGGTCTTTCTTAAGAGGTTCTTATAGCTAGAAGTATAAGAAGCTCTATTATTATAAGTAGGGCCTTATACCTCTCCCTTATCCTTATTCTTATCCCTTAACTATATTAGTACTAGACCCTATATATAAATCCGCTAAGCCTAAGCGAGGTATACCCCTTAGTATAAATAACGTAGAGGGGATCGCTAGAGAGTTTAGCCTCGATATGATCGATAAAACCCGCTCCTTTATTAACCACTCCGCCACACATAGAAGATCGTGAGGCTATCTAGTAGGACACGTATAAGTGCGGCTATGGTTAGGATAGGTACGATCACGTGACCGAAGGCTTTGTATTATTAGGAGGCGCGGAGTTAGAAGGTCTATTGCACTTAAGCAGGTAAAATCACGATGCAGTGGCTAGAGGCTGCAGTTAGTAGGTATATAGCGCCTACGTAGGCTTATAACGCCGTTATTAAGGTTATTATAGCTAAATAGACTAGTATGAAGCTATACGCCCTTATTAAGATAGCTTTAATATTTAGCGCCCTCGTCGCCTAGTAGTTAAAGCGACCTAGCGCCCTTATAGGGGTATTTACTATATTAGTAGGTATACCTAAACCTACTCCTGCTATAAATTCTATAATAAAGCGAGATAATAGTAGGGATTATATATAATACCCCTATAAGTATACCTACTATTAGCTAGCGTGATATTATAATCGCTTCCTTTTAGTAGTTCAGCTTAATAAAGCTAAATAAATTATTCAGCTTATAGGGCTAGAAAAAGAAGCTATCCTATCTACCCTATATACTAATAAGTTCTCCTACTAATATAATACGCTTTAGGAGGAGGGTATTATAAGACCCTCTATTGAATACCTAATAAACGTCGAAGTATAAGGCCCCTACTCTTATAAGTAGACTACTCCTATTATTATTATTATAGATAGCGTAGCGCGAGGCCCTCCTAGTATATTAGCCTCCTTATAAGTAGATCGCTCACCTTATTATAGTTATAGCTAGGCCCTCTTAAGCAGATCGCTCCCCTTATTGCTAAATACACCGCTCCCCTTCTTCCTATTATTCTATAAGTAGTATTATATAGGATCCCTAGGGCGCTACTCTTCTTATTATATTTAGTTATAAATAGCTTTACTTTACTTTATATTTAGCCTTAGGGGATATTATAAGGCTAGGGGGATATATTATGCGGGATAGAGTCTACCTGCGTAGTTATATATAGTCCTACCCGCTCTAGAGCGGGTATATATATCCCTTCGGTTTATATACCCCTATTTAGAGAGATATTATCTATAGTTCGTTCTATAGATACCTATATATACACTCCTTTATTGTAGACTTCGTCCTATATGCCCTTCCTCACGATGTCTATCCCCTTGAGCGCTTGCAGCTATCGCGATATATATAGACCCCTATAAGTACTACTAGTGAGGCCCTAGTTATACCTAGTATTATATACTAGAAGCTACTACCCTAACTCCTAAAGTTTTTAAGTAAGTAGAAGGAATATACCTCCTAGGAATAGTATATAGGATATAAGATCGCTATTAATCAGGCGTTCTACCCTATAAATATAGAGGTATAATACCTTATTAACTCTAACCTAACCCTAACCCTAACACCTTACTAGAAGGTTTAGCGAGGGCGTTGCCACGAGAGCCTTAGTAGCCTATTTAGCTCTAATATAATTAGCCCTAGTATAGCGCGCGTCCGACTTTATATAGTAATATTTAGAGGGTTTACTTACGAGTACTAGGAACGTATAGGGTTCCTATATTATTTTCCTTAGCTAGTAGAGGGTATAGGTTAAAATACCTATATAGTATTTCCCGAATTATGCCTGCGAACTAGGTGAATTTGTTATAGTCTTTTTGCAAAGGGGCTGCGGCGTAATTCCGGGCTTAATATAAAGAGTAGAGCTATATAATATAACTACCTTTAAGATACTAACTAACTACTAGGGGCTTAAATACTTTATAAAGAAGTAGCGCTTTATAGAGCGCTAGAGTTAGTAAGTAGAGTAACTATCCTAGTATAACTTTACTATTAAATACCGCCCTAGTAAGGACGTAATAGCCCCTAATACCGTATCTTAAAGAGAATAAGACGCACTACGAGGGTAGGATAATAAGTAGAATTAGGGGAGGGTCTTATAGCTAATACTAGACCACGCCTACCCCCGCGGGGACCTTATAGCTAGCTACCTAGTAAGGAGAAGTTAAAAGGGCTATATTAATATCGTAGATACTATAGTCTTTAATAGTAACCTTAAACTATAGGCGCTATAGCTAGAAATAATAAAGAAGGATATAATATATAAGGTAATATACTATATACTTACTTACTAGCTTTAGAGCTTCCTACTAGTAGTAAAACCTAAGGTTTAAATTAGTAAGTATAATATAAATAGCTAGGGGAGACTAAGGTTTAGAGGGAGGCTATAAATACCTAGTAGGGAGGATAATAATAACCTACTAGGGGAGCTCTATATAAAGATTATTTAATAGAGCTATAACTTAAGTATTAAGTTCGGAATTACGCCGCAGCCCCTTTATAAAAAGACTATAACAAATTTACCTAGTTCGCAGGTATAATTCGGGAAATACTATATAGGTATTTTAACCTATACCCTCTACTAGTTAAGGAAAATAATATAGGAACCCTATACGTTCTTACTACTTATTAATAAACCCTCTAAATATTACTATATAAAGTTGGACGGGCGCCGCACCGGGGCTAATTATATCGGAGCCGAACGGGCTACTAAGGCTCTCGTGGCCTGGAAACGCCCTTGCTAAACCTTCTAGTAAGGTGCTACGAAAGGTACTATATGAGATAACTTCTCAACCCAAAAGGTCGACCTTCTAGCAAGGTGCTGAAGGTGCTGCGAACGCCACTATACGAGAGGTGACTCCTTATAACTTAAGTATAACTACCTACCTAGCCTATAATAGCACGCTAGAAATAGGAAGCTAGTAGTTCTACTCGCTAGGATAATTATAGATAGTATAAAGATTTATAAGGAACTACGATATCTATAGAGGGATATATATCTAGAGGTAAGCTAAGAGGGGCTTCTTAAAGCCCCTACTAGTACCTATATAGTTATACTTAGACCTCTTAATAGACTTTATTATAGACCTATTACCTATAAAAGATAATATTTGCTAATACCTAGAAGTTATAATAAATAAGCTAGGTAAGTTAATAATACTAAAAGAGATAGGTATTATAGAGGCGGAAGCTTATACCTACTAGTTCCTTACCTCCTACTTATAGTTCTATAGGTTCCTATATAGTATTATTCGTACTTAAGGGTTTTATTAGGTAAGCTGCTTCTAGGCTAAGTTCTATAGCCTTACTAGTATAAAGAGGCTATTAAGTACTATATACTACCTATAAACTAATAGTAATATTAAGAGGTAGAACTAGGAGATATAAGCTATCCTATAGGTATTTATAACCTAAGCGTAGGATAACTAGGGGCAGCCCCTGCCCGCTACTTAGCTAATACTCTATAAAAGGGTTAGTAATATAACTAAGCTCTCGCTATTCTTCTTAGAATATAGGTACTATACGAACCCGATACTTATTATAGATAATATAGCAGAGGAGACCCCCTCTAGGGATATAGTAGCTACCCTCCTAGTAATAAGGTTATAGGAGGTAGTAGACTTCGTCTAAGTAATTATTATAATAGCCTAGTAGTATAGCGAGGAGAATGCGAACTAGTATAGGATACCTATAGAGGAGTACTAGGTAGGTAATAAGGTTTAGCTTTTAATAGCTAACTATAGGAGCCCTAGGCCTAGTAAGAAGCTATTATAGTTATATTATAAATATACTATAATAGGAGTCCTAAGCCTATACGTTATTAAGTTAGATATGCCTAGTAATATCTACCTAAGGTTTTATATAAACCTCCTCTAGAGGGCACTAGAGGACCCCTTACCTATATAGATAAGGATAGACCCCTAGCTACTACTAATTATAACTAATAATAGTAAATTCGAGTAGTATATAGAGGCGATATATATAGTATAATAGAAGGTAGTTAGGCGAGGGTTAAGGCGCGAGGTCCTAGTTAAGTAGGAGTAGTATATAGAGCCTACCTAGGAGCCTATAGAAGCTATTATAGAGACTACTATAGTAAATAGGTATAAAGCCCTATATAGGCTAGTTATAGATAATAATAGCAACCTAACCTATACCCGGGGGGGGAATAGCTAGGAGGGGGGATAGTATTATAGGCTATACCTAGGTTAAGCCTACCTAGGCTTCTACCTAGGTTTACTACCTTAGGGAGCTACCTAGGGCTTACCTAGGGCCTACCTAGTTATTCCCTATAAACTAGTAAAATCTCTACTAGAGAGGAAAACTTCCCTATTTCCTCTTTAGCTTAAATAAATAGTATTATGGCAACCTCTTATTAAATAAACTCGGGTCTAACCCCTCGTAATATAGGATAATTTATAGATCTAATTAAAAGAGATTATTTAAATCGGGCACGAATTCGCTATGAAAATACTAAAAACGAGGTATAGGATTATTGAAGTACTAATAGTTATAATGCTATATATCCTCCTAAAGGTCTGCTACGCTCCTTACCTCTACGCTCCGCTCTATAGTCTTCTTATAATAAGCCTATATACTAAGGGAGCCTTTTAAAAGCTATATAGCGAAGTCTATCTTATCCTATCCTAATTATCCCCTTAAGACTCTTTATAATATTATAAAAGAGAGTCTTAAAAATAGATAAAACCCCTTTATAGAAATAGTAAGTAAAGTCTATTTATAGACCCCATTTATTAATAATATCTTCTAAGCAAGCGATCTTATTACTAAGAGGGTCCCTTAGGTTTAACTATTTTATATTATAAGTTATATCTTAATAATAACCTTATTACTTCTTCCTCTTTATTATACTCCTTATCCTACTCTAATCCTTAGTATAGCTAAAACTAATCGCCTTATTATAGTAGGTATAAAAAGTTATAATAGTATGCTCCTTTAGCCGTCTTCTACTGGATCTAATCCTACTAGTTAACCGTCTACTAGACGTAGTCTATATAATTATAGTTATACTTATTTAAAGGGTTAAGCTACTTAGGATATAATAGTATATCTATAAGTATAGTTCTTAGGTATAGCTTAGTAGTTATACTATAACTTAGTATCTATAAGGCTTATAACTAAAGCTAGTATCTAAGGTATTTAAGTTCGTTATCTAGTATATTAGATAAAGTAGACCTAGATAATAATAATAATCTACGAATAGGTTAAGGAATATCTACTATAAGAGATAGCATAATATTATTATTATTTCTAAAGGCTATTATTATACTATTTATAAGTAAATAAATAGGAGGGTATAGAGGGAAGAAAGGTGCTTTCTTAAATGCTTCTTAGCTTAATAGGGTATCCTATAGAGATATATTACTATTAATAGTTAAATTATAGAACTCTATAGTAATTATAGATATATATTAGCTACCTAAAGGGATTTTAGAGCTAGTAAATAATACGCTATCGCTTAAGGTTATCCTACTAAATCGTAGCGATAGCTACCCTTCTTAAATTAGAGCTCTAGCCTACTCGATATACTAAAGGCTATATATATATGTATCCCTCTGGTAAACTAAATTAACTATATAGGTATTAATTAATACGAGCTTTTAGAGTTATTAAGGAGCTCCTATCTTATAATACTAGGTATTAAGGTCCTATATTACCTTAGCGAAGCGCTAATTACTTTTTTAGTCCTATATAGAGTTATAATACAAGTAGTAGCTAGTTAACTAGTTTATAAAGATTATAGCCCATAATAATTACTATAGTTTAGTAGAAAGAAGGCCCTAGTAATATTCTAAAGGTTCGTCGCCTCTACTCTTTCAGGCTCTATAGAAGCCTTATTAATCTTTTTCCTAGGTTACTAGGCTAGTTTATAGATTAGGGTATAAATACTACGAGGGTAGCCCTTAATTATAAATATAAAAAGGGCTATAACCTCTGAATTATCTAACTCTTTTTATCTTATTAGCTTCCCTTATATATCATAAAGGTCTGATAAATATTCTACTAAAGCTAAACTTATAATAGATAACCCCCTTCTATATTAGGCTATCAAGTAATTCCCAGACTCTTAACTCTATTATATATACTAAGGGACTACTAGTATAAGCTTATCTTCGTTTAGCATAGGGTTCCCTTTAGGTCTTATAGTATTAAATACTAGAGAGGTATTACTAGGGTTAAATATAATATCTCTTAGGGTAGTACGGGCTACGTAGGGCGATATAAATAGTTTTATAGACCTAGGGTATTTAAGATATTTTATAAAATTAGCTAGCTATTATAGGTTATAATCCCTCCTCCCTATCTGTCTCTTCTATATTAATAGGAACTATTCGACTAGTCTATAAATTAGTATCCTTAGGTAATAGCAGGTTAATATCTATCCTATCTAGAGAGGAAACCTTTAGGTCTATAAATTAGGGGATATACTTAGCTATTTAATATTTAATATCCCGTTAAGTTATTCTTATCTTAATATCTTTATCTCTTAATTTAAAGTATTAATTATATAGAGGTCTACCTACTCTTAGTTAGACCTAATATCCTTCTAGAGGTATTTTATTAATAAAAGCTTTTAATAAATAATTAATCTGAGCTTAATACCTCATCTTAAAAGGCTACTTTAATAGTACTATTCTTCTAATCTATATAGAAGACCTAAGCTAATTAATAAAGTATAGACTAGGGGCCTATAGTAGAAGGTCTAGGTATTAAAGCTTAATTAGGTATAACTATCTTATTGAAGCTTCCTTAGCTTTATATCCTAGTAGGAAACTCCTAGTAATTAAGCTCGGAATTACGCCGCAGCCCCTTCCCAAAAAGACTATAGTAAATTCACCTAGTTTGCAAATATAATTTAGGAAATACTATATAGGTATTATAACCTATACCTTCTACTAGTTAAGGAAAATAATATAGGAACCCTATATATTCCCACTACTTATAAGCAAACCCTTATATAAAGTTAGATACGCGCTGCACTAGGGCTAATTATATTAGAGCTGAACGGGCTACTAAGGCTCTTATAGTAATACCCTCGCTAAACCTTCTAGCAAGGTGCTGCGAAAGCTACTATATAAGATAACTCCTTAACCTAAAAGGTCGACCTTCTATAAGGTAAAGTTTACTATATAAGAAGTAACTCCTTAACTAAAGAGGTCTTTACTAAGAGGTTCTTATAGCTAGAAGTATAAGAAGCTCTACGAGCAGGGCCTTATACCTCTCCCTTATCCTTATCCTTATCCCTTAACTATATTAGCACTAAACCCCGTATATAAATATACTATACCTAAGCGAGGAATACCCTTTAGTATAAATAATATAGAGGGGATCGCTAGATAGTTTAGCCTTAATATAATTAATAAACCCGCTCCTTTATTAACTACTCCGCTATATATAGAGAGCGTATTATTAGTATAGCCCTTAAGAGGGCTTACCTTAATACCCCTATAAGGGACTCTATAAAGTATAATAATATTAGAGATAAGTAAGTAAACTTAGTAATTAAAGTTTAGCAGGTTATTACGCACCCTATAGAGTAGCCCTTCTTCGAGCAGGTCCTCTATATTATTAAGGCAGAGGTAGCCTAGGCCCCTTAGGGGAATATTAGTAAGTATAGCTTATGCCGACTAATAGAGAGAGCGTTGCTAACGATAGCATAGTAAAGATAATAATAACTAGCGGACGAAGCGGTAATAGAGGTAATATTAGCAGCGAGGGTAGTGCGCGAGAGGAAAAGTCGATAGTTTCGTAGTTTAAATAATTAAAACCCACGTTATTATTAATATAAAGTTAAAGATCGTGAGGCTATCTAGTAGGGTATATATAAGTATAGCTATAGTTAGGAGAGAATTATATAACCAAAGGCTATATATTATTAGGAGGCGCGGAGTTAGAAGGTCTATTGCACTTAAGCAGGTAAAATCTCTATGCAGTGGCTAGAGGCTAAACTCCTAGTAATAAATAATAGAGTCGATAGTTATTCTTTAGCTCCTCTTCTTAACTACTAATTATATAAAACTAGTTTCTCCTATCTTATAAATCAATTAGTAAACCTATAATAATTACTTTAATAAACTTAGGCGCTTATAAATAAATAAGAAGTATATCAAGGAACTTAGCCTAGCCTCTGGCCACTGCATAGTGATTTTACCTGCTTAAGTGCAACAGACCTTCTAACTCCGCGCCTCCTAATAATACATAGCCTTCGGTTACGTGATCTTACTAACCACCTCTCCTAACCATAGCTATACTTATACGTACCTATAGCCTCACGATCTTTAACTTTATATTAATAATAACGTGGTTTTTAATTATTTAATAGACTATGAAACTATCGACTTTTCCTCTCGCGCACTACCCGCGCCGCTAATACCGCCTCTATTACCGCTTTATCCGCTAGTCCTCTTGTTCGATCGGGTTAGCTAACGCCTTCGCAGCTATGCCGTCGTTAGTAACGCTCTCTCTATTAGTCGGCGCAAGCTATACTTACTAACATTCCCCTAATAGGCCTAGGCCGCCTAGGCTGCCTCTACCTTAGTAATACGGAGGACCTGCTCGAAGAAGGGCTACTCTATAGGGTATATAACGACCTACTAAACTTCTACTACTAAGTTTACTTACTTAGCTCTAATACTATTACGCCTTATAGAGTC
>JAVHLU010001295.1:0-33265 GCA_036785755.1 Colletotrichum ledebouriae | reverse complement strand
ACCCTAAATATTTATTTAAAGTCCTATTTACTAAGATAAGCCTTCTAGAAAGCTAGCCTTATTACCTTAGTAGTCTTATTAGAGAATATCTATAGTATAAAGGCTACCTCTAAGTATTTATTACTAGAGATATTAAGTTAAAGCTAAATAAAGCTTATAGCTACCTAAGAATTATAATTATTAGCTAGAGGGTATAGAGATATTAAAAAGAAGGGAGGGAATACCTAAAGTTAGTTATTAGAATACTAGATAAAAAGAGGTATATTATTTTTCTTTATTTTAGGTATAGGGATATTAGGGCTAAGGATCTAAAGGGTTACTCTAAATAGGAGATAACGAGGGCGAGGTTAATTAGTATTTTTAATACCTAAGATAAGGAAGTAGTAATTAGCTATAATAAGAAGATATAATTCGTAGATATAAGATAGAATATATAAAGGGGTTAAATAAAGATTAAAGTAGCTAGCTAAAAGTAGTTATTAGAGGGGGGAGAAGTTAATAATAGAGGATAGAGGAGAATATTTATTTAATTTATAACTAGGCCGCTTATTTTAATAGCTACTACTAACTATTATTTCCTTTATTCTTTCCCTATATATAACCGCCCTATTTCACTATTCTATTTATTATAGGTTTTTTATCCTAAGTTCGTTTTATTTTATTAAGGCTAACGAGGGTAAGGGAGGAGAGTTAATTATTCCTTCTATAGGCTACTAATAAATTACTATATTATTAAAGTAATTAGTAGATATAAAAGCGCACTCCTTACCCTTTAAGCCCTATAGTTTCTCTCTCTGCTTTATATATTATTTACTTTTAAACTTAATTTATTTACTAATTATATAATATTAACTACTATACTATAGCTCCTCCTTTTCTTTAAATATTACTTCTATTTAGCTCTTTAGTTTATAAATTACTTATACTTTCCCTTTATTAACCTTTCCCCTAATATATTATAATAGGGAAAGTTATTCTTTATAATAATAAAACGTTAAATATATAGATCTAGGAGTTAAGATCCTTAAACCTTCCTATCCTTAAAATTAGACTTTTAATAGAGCTTATACCTAATAAACTAAGTATAAGTAGGTTTTAGGTATAGGGATAAAATAATAGAGATATCCTAGGCTTTAGACTTCCTAATAAGCTTAGTTACTAGCCTTAGGTAATTAAATATAATACGTACCCTCCGCCTAGGATAGATAATATCCCTAGTTAGATAGACCCTTTTAATATAGTATTAAAATATATCCTTATTAAACGTTAGAATAAGACCTTAGAAGTAGTAGAGGAGATAATTCGCCCCTTATACCTATAGTAAGTTATAGCTAGTATATTTAATACTATTAATATACTTAAAATAATAACTTTAATATATACTAAGGATATCTTAGTAGTTACTTGCTATATTATAAGGCCTACTAAGCCTAGCTAACTACTCTATTATAAGATAGTTAGAGGTATAGAAAACGATTTTAAAGATAGAGATATAAGGGATATTATAGTTACCTAAATTAAAGCTAAGTCCCCTAATATACTTCTTATTTATCTATAAGCACCTAAGTTTACTAAGGTAATTAATATAGGTCTACTAATTAACTTATAAGATAGGAGAAACTAGTTTTATAATAATTAGTAGTTAAAGAGAGGAGCTAAAGGATAACTATAGATTCTAATATTTATTACTAGGAGCTTTCTACTAAGATATAAAGCTAAGGAAGTTTTAATAAGATAAGTATACCTAGTAGAACTTTAATATATAGACCCTCTACTATAGGCCTCTAGTCTCTAATTTATTAATTAGCTTAGGTCTTTTATATATATTAGAAGCCTAGTACCTCTGAAGTAGCTTATTAAAATAAGGTATTAAGCTTAGATTAATTATTTATTAAAGGCTTTTATTAATAAAATACCTCCTAAAAGAAGCTAGACCTAACTAAGGATAAATAGAATTCTATATAATTTATACTTTAAATTAAGAAATAAAGATATTAGGAAAAGGATAGCTTAAGAAGATATTAAATATTAGATAGCTAAATATACCCCTTAATTTATAAACCTAGAGGTTTCCTCTCTAGATAGGATAGATATTAACCTACTAATACCTATAGATACTAATTTATAAACTAATTTAATAGTTCTTATTAATCTAGAAGAGTTAGATAGAGAGGAAGGATTATTAAAAGAACTAAATATCTAGAATATAAAAAGAAGGAATAACTATAAGAAGTAGAAGAGGGATTATAACTTATAATAACTAGCTAACTTTATAAAGTATTTTAACTACCCTAGGTTTATAAAACTATCTATATCGCCCTACTTAGCCCCTACTACCTTAAGAGATATTATATTTAGCCCTACTAATACCTTAGCTAGATTTAATACTATAAGACCTAAAGGGAACCCTATATTAAATAAAAATAAGGTTATATTAGTAGTCCTATAGTATATATAATAGAACTAAGAATTTGCAAATTACTTAATAACCTAGTATAGGTATAGTAGAGGGTTATCTATTATAACTTTAGCCTAGGTAGAATATTTATTAGACCTTAATAATATATAAGGGAAGCTAATAAGATAAGAGGAGTTAGATAATTTAGAAGTTATAGCCCTTTTTATATTTATAATTAAGGGCTACCCTTATAATATCTATACTCTAATCTATAAGCTAGCCTAATAACTTAGGAAAGAAATTAATAAAGCTTCTATAGAGCTTAAAAGAGAAAAGGCGAAAAATCTCTAGGATACTACTAGAGCTTTCTTTCTATTAAACTATAATAATTATTACTAGGCTACGATTTCTATAGATTAGTTAACTACCTACTGCTTTTATTATAACTCTATATAGGATTAGAATAGTAATTAGCGCTTTATTAAGGCTATATAGGACCTTAATATATAATATTATAAGATAGGAGCCCCTCTATAACTCTAAAAGCTCCTATTAATTAATACCTATATAGTTAATCTAGTTTAGTAGAGGGATAGATTTATATATAGTCTCTAATATATTAAATAAGCTAGAGCTCTAATTCGAGAAGGATTACTATCTCTATATTTTAGTAGTATAACCTTAAGTAATAGTATATTATTCTCTAACTTTAAAATCCCCTTAGTTACTTAATATATATCTATAATTACTATAGAGTTCTACACTTAACTATTAATAATAGTATAGCTTTATAAGATACCCTATTAAGCTAAGAAGACTTTAAGAAAGTACCTTTCTTCCCTTTATACCCTCCTACTCCTTTACCTATAGATAATAATATAGTAGACTTTAGAAATAATAATAATATTATGCTATCTCTTATAGTAGATATTCCTTAACCTATTTATAGATTATTAGTATTATCTAGGTTTACTTTATTTAAAATACTAGATAATAAGCTTAAATACCTTAGATATTAGCTTTAGTTATAGGTCTTATAAACGATAAGTTATAATATAACTATTAAGCTATACCTAAGAAGTATACTTATAAATATACTATTATATCCTAAGAGGCCTAGTCCTTTAAATAAGCGTAACTATAGCTATATAGACTATATCTAGTAGAGGGTCGACTAGTAGGATTAAATCGAGTAGATTATGCTTAAGGGAGTATATTATTATAACTTCTTATACTTAGTATAATAGGGTAAGTAGTTTTAGCTATATTAAGGATTAGAGTAAGATAAGGAGTATAATAAAAAGGAAGAGGTAATAAAGCTATTATTAAGATATAACTTATAATAGAAGATAGTTAAACCTAAGGGACCTTTTTAATAATAAGATCGCTTACCTAGGAGATATTATTAATATATTAGATCTATAAATAGAGTTTATTTACTATTTCTATAAAGTAGTTTTATTTATTTTTTAAGACTCTCTTTTATAATATTATAAAGAGTTTTAAGGGGATAATTAGAATAGAATAGGATAGACTTAGCTATATAACTTTTAGAAAACTCCCTTAGTATATAAACTTATTATAAGGAGATTATAGAGTAGAGTATAGAGGAGAGGAGTATAGTAGAGGAAAAGATAGTATTATTATTATTACTATTAGTACTTTAATAACCCTATACCTCGTTTTTTAGTAATTCCTTAGTAAATCTATACCTAATAGAGATAATCTCTTTTAATTAGATTTATAAATTATTCTATATATCTTTTAAGCTTACTCTTAATATTCTTACCTATTTATAGGTAGAGCTATATTATTTGTTATCTTCTTGGTTCCCTTCGGTTCTAGCCCTTTTCTAATACTTATATATCATAAGCACGTAGTTTACGTTATTAATAATAATATTAATACTTTAGGGGATCTACTTAGGAATAGAGTATAAGGAACGAGGCTTATATTTAAGGAAGGTGAGGTTCGCCTTCCTAATAAGTTTCTTAATTATAACGCTATTCTTATAGGTTCTAAAGCAAAGTATATAGTTATATCCTAAGTATTAAATACCTATTTTTTAAAGTAACGCTTTAGAGATAATATTAATATAATAATTCTCTATATATCCTATATTATAGAGTATAAGGTCCTTTATATTTATACCTTTTAAGCTATTAAGAGTATTCTTAATAATCTATATACCTTTTATAATAATTAAGTATAAAGCTATTCTAGAATTAACTTATTCTCTTTTATAATATCTAATTAAGGAGGGGATAAGTAGGGACTTATTATTTATAAAGTGCGTCCCTCTATAGTTATCTAGGACTATAGACTTATATAATATATAAGGTCCTAAGTAGGGGGTTATAAAGATACTTAGGTATTCTTTATCTAAGTTAATTATATTATCCCTAACTTTATTTAAGAGGGCTATATAGAAAGTAACTACTACTATATTAATAAGGTAGCTTAGGGCTATATTAGATTTCTTAGACGAACCCTTATTACCCCCCTTATTATTTTAGTAGTTTTTACTCTTATAAGGTATAGCGCGTAGCTAGCCTTTATAAGTAAGTTCCTTATAAAGATTAGCAAAGTATAGGTTATTATTTAACTAGTTATAGGTCTAAGCTGCTTATATATCTATTACTAATATATAGGGGCCTTTCTAGTAACGTCTAGTTAAGGTAGCTTCTAAGTAGTTATAATTAATACTTAGCTATTAATAGCTTAACCTATATAGGTATTATTTATTACTAGATAAGTTACTAGTTATAGGAACACTTAATAGGTTAGTCTTATCTATATAGCTAGCTAGTATTATAAAGACCCCTATGCTTTATCCTTATAACCTCGAGTAGAGTATATCCTTATATAAGAGGTCCTTAAATATATTGGTATATTAGCTTATATTAGAGACTAGTATCCCTACTTGCTCCTATTTAAGGATATTTATAATTTTAATATTAGCTTAAGTAGGTATAAAGTAATAACTTACTACTTAAAGAAAAGTTTTTAAAGCGAGGGTACTACTTACCTTAGGAAGCTTAAGCTAGGTAGCGTAGAAGTAGATACCCCTAAAATCCTTAATCTAGGTATTAGGATTAATACTTATAAAAACCTTTTCTAGGACTTAGATATATTCTTCTTAAATAGTAGTATAAGTACTAGCCTTACTTAGAGTATAGTAATATTTAAGATTAATAATAAGGCTATATAAGGTTATATCCCTTTTAGTAAGAAGTTCTATATATATAGGCGTAATAATATTATAAGTAATAGTCTCTATAACTAGATAGTTAATCTATTTAAACTCCTAATTCTTATAAGTTTACTTAAACTCTTATATAATTAGTAAATAAAAGTGCTCTAGGTATTATTCCTATATACCTATAGTATTCTCATTAATTATAACTAGGGCGGTTAGAGGCTAAAGGGGTTATAATTTATTTATTTATATCCTAGTAGTAGACTTAGGAGTAGTCCTAGAGGTAGTATTAGAAGTAGCCTCTTCTAGAGCCTCCTAGTTAAATAAAGTAATATATTAATTATAAGCGCTCTTCTCCTATAGGTAATAAGTATTAATATCCTAGTTTTACTTAGTAATATATAAGTTAAGAGTTAGAGTTTCTAATAAGATCTTACCTAAGTAAGAAGATCCCTTAGGGTTATCTAAGTTAATATACTTCTAGACTCTAGTAGCTTAGGCTTTAGCTTAGATTATAATATACTAAGTAGTAAAGTCCTTATATATAGTTAGCTAATATAATATTATAATAGTAGTAATAGAAGATATTATAGTTAAGGTTATTTAGAAATAGAGGGTTTATAGTAATAGAAAATAATATATAATAAGGAGGAAAGAAGGAATAAGAGAGAGGAAGTTTTAATAAGTACTTTTAGTAGCGAAGGCTTATTTTAAAATAGTAATTAGGGGTCTAGTTAGAGCTAGGCTTATAACTATTAAGAAATATCCTATAGGGCTATATTTATAGTTACTAAAGAGCTTAATTTATTATAACGAGAGTAGTTATAACGTAGTTACTTATAACTATAGTTAGAGGAATAACCCCTAGAAAAAGGTCGCCCTAGAGCTAATATTAGTTACGTGCTACGCTAGGAACGGGCGATGCTGAAGGCATCACGATAAAAGATAAGATGTTCTCGAATGCCGTCAACGGATCTAAGAGCATTCTGAGGGCTAGCTTGGATGTTTTTAGCGAGAAGCTCAGAGAGGAGGTCAAAAACATTATCCAGACCATGAGAAATGACTACACTGTGGCTCTTGTTGAACGAGAGCAGTCGGCGCGCCGCGAAGAGGCCATATTCAAGGAGTCTATGAAGATTGTTCTGGAGAGCGCGGAGCCTTTGGTTAAGTAGTTAACCGGATTCAGGGCGAAAGAATACTGCAGGTCATATTTCTTTTTTTTTTGGCACAAGAGCAATAGAAAAGTAAGTAGCATTTGATATTCCAAATAGCAATTCATTTTAGATCATCGTAACGGAGCGAGTGACACATTCTTTGAGGAATAGGGGCCGCAAGCGTTTCGAGTTGAACTTTTTAATCTATCTGGGCTGTTTGTCCAAACTCCGATTCCTCTGTGTGTGGCCGGATGCTTCATGCGGTTGCGTCTTGACTCTAACAACCACTGGCTCGGGCAAGGGTGGCCCAGATAGTATTGCCAAAGAAATGTTGTTATGATCGGACCTCAGCTAACGATGGTCCCGGCAGACTGGCTGAGTCCACTCTGACCGTAATACACGTTATTATTCTCGCATTGTTGGCGCGTCTCTGTCACATAATGACGCTGTGGTGAGAGGGGAAGACGCAGCTAGTTTTGAAGCTGGCTGCTATACAAGTGTGGCACAAGTATTAGCGCTGACGTTTTGGTGCCAAATTGCTTCCTTCCGCGTTTTAAGAGGGGTGTCTGAACGAAATTTAGTCACATTTCATGGCATAAGCGGAAGCCTTCCCTCATCTGTGGCTCATGGTGCGAGTAATTCTTTGGCTGCTATTCCTCGTAGCTCAGCCCTACGGCACAGCCATCTCGTTCAGATGAAAATGTGCCGTCGACGCCATGAAATTGCTTGAGTGCTTCATGTGATCTGGGTCACGAAGAAGCAGAGAAAATTCACTTGCCAGATTCATGATGATGTGGCTGAGGGCTGGTTGTAGACTCGGCTCATGCTTCATGTTACTCGATCGCGGCATGTAACGCTTGATCTACATACTCTCCCTCACAAACCGTGGCCCACTGTCATCAATTTGGAGTCGAAGCCTGAGTTCCTGCGCCATTGCCTTCAACTCTCCATCACCCATATTCTGCCAGTCCTTCAAATGCTCACGACTATCTGGGTCAAGCCTGAGAAGCAGCGTGGCTAGCGGACTAGTTCGCCACGCCTTGATGTTCGCCCGGCGGGTTTTGACCACGACACCGATGAAGAGCGCCAGTCCGAGAACCCAGACGGCAATGGGTGCTGAGACGTACTGCCATTGTGCCGCGCAGATCTGCTCGGCCTCTTTGGTGGTGCCATTCAAAATCGCATCCTGATTGTCGTCCTTCTGCCACGCCCAAAGCCTGAACGAATTTGTGAGCCCTGCGGCGATCTTGTTCATGCCACATGGAACGCCCTCTTGTGATGTCCCGTCGCCCTCGCAGTAGAACTCTGTCCAAGTGTGATTCAGGGTATGCTCGTGGATCTTCTTCACGGCGGGGCCGATAGCCTTGACGCTGTATTCGGTGGAGCCGATCGTGCTCCACACGTAACCGGATAAAGCAGTTTCCAAATAGCTTCTCATGTTTTTGTATGTGCTCTGCAAAATGGTTGGAGCGGTGTAAGCAGCTTTCTGTTGCGGGGAAAATTCTTTTGAGCTGGGATTTGGGAAATCGATGTCAACGTGGCCGCTCTCGGCTACTGTGTAGTTTTCCCAGGTTTCGAGGATATTCAAAAAGGGGCGAACAGCATCAGTCGTAGGAAGGTCAGACTTTCCGATGGTGTCGTCGATTTGACGAGTCAGGGCAAGATTCTGCCTCTGAACACAAGGAATGATTGCGCATTCGTGGGCGACCACGGGCGAGTCTTGCGTAATCATGAATGGTTTCGACGTGTTCGAGAGGTACTCTCCATATGGAAGTCCTACTATAGACTGAATAATAGCCAGCGGTGAAGTGTAGTTATACACAAGAGGGTTCGTCGTCGTGTTCATCACCATGGTGACTCTGTGGAAGTTGTCGTTTTGGCTGGCGAGATCGGTGCTGTTGAATGAAAATCCATTGGGCAAAACGACGTTGCATCCGCCAGTGTCGCCGAAGCCGTCTTCGTTCGTGACGACTGGGGTACAGGTTCGAGTGAGGAGATGGCTGACATCGGTGCAACGGCTGCAGGCCGCGATGGTGTAATAATCCTCCCAAACACACTCTCCGGTTTTGCATTTATGAGCAGGTGTTGCCCATTCTTCAGACGTATCCTTCACGGCTTGTTCGACCGAAAATTTGAGTGCGCTGTCGGTCCCTGTGTCTCAGTCGTTAGTACCGGAAGTAATCGAAATCTTTGATGAGATGAGGATACACATACCAAAACCGCTCTCTGGTTCAAACATATACGTGAAAGAGTAGGATAGCAAGGCGTGATCGTCTGCCGGACGATATTGAATCGAAATGACCAGGAGGTTCTGTACGAATGGGCCGTAGGCTAGGGCCAACAGCGACGCCAGTCCCCCCAGAACTGCCAGGTGCCTGGGGAACGGCAGTTAGACAATGAGAAAAAACATCAATTTTCCACGAGCTTACTTGAATCTGAGCTTCCAGATCAGTTGAGCGCTGCCAACCTTTCCTCGGGAAGCTGAATCGAAAACCTCCAGATCCGCTAGCTTGCGGTCCTGCTCCATGAACCAAAGGTACTTCAGCTGCCCGAGGCCTTTGGTCACGGGGATCATGGCACATGTTGAGCCAAGAACGGAGAGGATGGACAGTAGCGAGTTGATCGTCAGCCGGAAGGGCTTTGATCTGCCGGGAGCATAGGCCACCCAGTCTGGGACCTCTTTGGTGTCAAAGTGGTGAACAACTATGCAGATAGCGACGATTGCGAGTCCTGATATGAGGATTCCGGTAATCTCCCAAACATAGTACCAGGTACCGAAAAGAGAAACTACCGGTTCGAGAAAGGACTTCTTCGGGGCTTGCTCAGCTTCTTGAGTTGAGGATGAAGAAGAATGCCCGTCTACGGGCCTTGGAATATTGTCTTTCTCAGAAGCCATGATCGTATGATATGACAAGAAACACGGAAGAAGGTGAGAATATCGAGCTGCAACTGATGTTCAAGCACGACACATCCACTACCGTCGTCGTATTATAGCCCTGCTATCAGGGTAGAACGATTCATTGATGGACATGGATGCGCAGGCCGTGCATGCGAAGTGCCCTCGCCGGCAGAGAAGCTAAGCCATGCTAAGCTTTGGTCAAAGCCATTGTGTTCAGACAATGCCAGCATCAACAATTCTAGTCCTTTGACCAGAACGAGTCTCGACCCCTAGCCCTCACACTCAGACAATGAGATAGGGCGCCTCAGCCGCACCTTAGTACAACTTGAGTTCGCCACCTTGGGATCTACTGGCGACTACCACGTGCCGTCGCAAGCCACGGCTGGATTGAGTTGTGCTAGCTTATCCAAGATAGGATAATTAGTTTTACGGTTGGGAGTCATGAGGAAGCCCTGAGACGACCAACAGCAAGCCATTGCTAATCTGGACCAATCTACTGGGAGTTTGTCTAAGCGGCGAGCGCATTTCAGGGTCCCCTTTTCGTGAGATGCTGCCAACGCACATCTGCACCACGGACTGAGCGACGATGTCGACCCGCCCAGCCACTCGAGTAGCTCAAAGTTAATTACCTGAAATGGATTCGGCCAAGCTAGTGGCAAGACACGCAGTTGAAACCCCGGGTAGATGTGGATGACTATACGTGATAATGTTATATCTTCAAGCCTGGGCCATTTGATCTGAATTTTCCGCGGCATCATCATCTTCGTTGTCGTCTTCTCGCCAAAATGGCACGTTCTAGCATGACCATAGACGTCGAAAAAGTCGCAGCACCTTCTTCCGCCGACGCCAGAGTAAGAGGTACATCCGTCTCTGACCCGTCAGCCAAAACCTCCATCGACAACATTCGCCCTGGTGCTGTTCAGAGCAGCAAGTTCAGCATCAATGAGAAAGAAGTGGTTGGTTTGGATGGCAACGCAGGAACACGGGAGAGCCTGGGCTGCATGTACGAGCGAATATGGAGCTTCAAGGCCCTTCTTCGTTGGGCGAGGCATTTTGTCCCGGTAGCCGCGTTGTTAGCCATCCCTGTCGCCCTCCTCGCGACCGTCTACGCAGACCGACGAGCTGATGGTGTTCGGCTCCTAGGCCTTTTTGTCTGGCTGGAAGTTGTATGGGGAAGCCTGTGGATCTCGAAGCTGATCGCTATGCTTATGCCGACGGCGTATGTCTTCGTCTGCGGCATCGTCAACTCCGGTACTCGGAAGTATCATCCTGTCGTCCGGGGTATCGAGACGTCCATCTCACTCGTCTTCTGGACCATAATTGCCTATGCAACCGTAGTGCCGGTCTGCACGGCCTTCGACTATGGCATCACGGCTCCGCACTGGGTGTTGACCTTACAAAAGGTCGCGTTGGCCTCTATTGCTGTCGCCGCAATGGTCTTGGTCCAACGTTTCATCATCCAGCTCATCAATATCACCTACTCGGCCACGCAATTCACAACACGCATCGCCGAGTCCAAGCGTCAGATTGCCATGCTCGACACACTTTATGCGTCTTCGACGCGCATGTACCCCCCTTTTTGCGACCGCTTCGCCCAGGAAGACTACACTATCATCACCGGCGAGATCGAGCAGAAGTACAGTTCACCGAGCAAGCTATTGGCCAATATGCGAATGGCTGGACGCGAGGTAGCCCAGGCGTTCGGCCAGATGACAGCCGACATCTCTGGCAACAACTCCTTTTTCAACACACAAACTGCCCACACAATTGTCACAGAAGCATTGGAAGCCACGACGTCGTCAGAAGCCTTGGGCCGACGCATCTGGAAATCATTTGCCGCGGAGGAAGGACACGAACTAACACTTCAAGACCTTCAGAGGCCGTTTCCAGCTGATAAGTCCCGGGACGTCGAAGAGCTTTTCGGCATACTCGACGTCGACCAGAACGGAGACGTCAGCTTGGAGGAAATGATATCGACCGTCGTCCGCATCGGCCAAGAGCGCATCGCCATCTGGAAAAGCACACACGACATCAAGTCAGCAGTCCTTGTCCTCGATCGCTTTCTCCAGGTGGTCATTCTCGTCGGTACAGGCCTCATTTACGCCGCCTTTTTCAGCAACTCCTTCTCCACTTACCTCGCCACGATTGGCACGCAGCTCGCAGCTGTCTCGTTCGCCATATCTGGCACTGTTCAGGAGTTCTTGGGCTCTTGCATCTTCATCTTCGTGAAGCACCCTTTTGATGTTGGCGACCGCGTCATGATCGACCATCACGAGATGACTGTAGAGAAGATTTCTCTTCTTTACTCTGTTTTCCGCAAGGTCGATTCCAACACAACAACTCAAGTGCCCAACATCAATCTGAACAGTATGTGGGTAGACAATATCTCACGAAGTGGGGCAATGCGTGAACGCATCACCCTCCAGATCGCGGCCGACACTAGCTTCGATGACATCGAGAGACTGAGAAAGACAGTCCGGGACGAAGTTAGAGCACCTGAAAACCGACGAGATTTCCGAGACGACGTCGACGTCGAGCTTATGGCCATCGGTGACATGAGCAAGCTCGAGATGTACGTCGAGGCTGAACACAAGGTACGTCCAAGTCCATAGATCGAATCACCGCACCGGGACTAATCATAACGATAGTCGAACTGGAACAACGAGCATATTCGTCGTCTGCGCCGGAATAAGCTTATGACCGCAGTTGTCTCCTCTTTGCGTGCTGTTGGCATCGGCGGGCCTGGTGGAGGTGCTGCAGCACTAGGTGATCCAGCTAGGCCGACGTACCAGGTCGTTGTAAGCGAGGCGACAGCTGCGGCGGCAGCAAAAAAGTTCCAAGATGACAAGAAAGAGTCGAGGAACTTATCAGCAGTATCCTCCGCGGTAGACGATGGGCCCGGTGCCTTTTTGGGAGCGGTGAGACGGAAGTAGGAGACTTGCAGACCTGGTCTGTCGTGTAATATGATGATCCAATATAAACTAAAGATCGAGTGACTGAAGTCTATAACAAAGAAGCTTCATTTGTGGTGTCTTAAACGCATGTCAGCTACCAGGATGCTTCAATTCTCAGCTGGAAAAAAACCAGCTGCATTCCGAAGGTATTCCGAGCCACAAGGTACAAAGATGGCAACCTTTCCAGCTTGTCTCTCTTTACTTCCCCCCTTGTCAACACTGGCTCCATCGCTTCTCTTTGCAGGGGTTGGGCAAGCAAGCAGGGTCTTTGGCCAAAACCCTTTTGTGGCGAATAGGATGAGCCGCAAAAGTGGAACCACAATTGCGATAGTACAATTACAGCTTATATACATATCACGACACACCCCCTCAGTTTCGCCCTAATAAGCGCAGAACTATAACACTTTCGACCTTCTAATTAGGTATATCTCGCTAAAGTCTAGGTAGTTAAGCCGCCTCCTGCGGAATTCGAACCCTAGGCCTCGGGCCTAGGGCGAGGGTAGCCGTTATATATGCCCAAAAGACGTACTCAAACCATTCTAGCATATAGTCAGGGTAGTATAGAGCTAGGCTTATAACTATTAAGAAACGTCCTATAGGGCTATATTTATAGTTACTAAAGAGCTTGTTCTATTATAACGAGAATAGCTATAACGTAGTCGCTTATAACCACGGTTAGAGGAATAACCCCTGGAAAAAGGTCGCTCCGGAGCTAACGTTAGTCACGTGCCGCGCTAGGAACGGCCGATGCTGAAGGCATCACGACACCTTTTGTCGTCGGGGAACTCTCCTGCTGACGGACCTCTGGGCCGGAAACCTATACTCAACAACAAATGGAGAACTCGCCAAAAGTCGCTCATCGTACCCCGCGGGTTACCTGACAATCTAGCAGAAGCCCCTGTAGAGTAGCAACCGTCCCCGCACACCTACCCCCAGACTCAACTAGGCCGCGTTCGGCAGGTGATCAACCAAGTTCTATCAACGCCGCAAGAATTCACAGTTATGTCTGCCAAGCCAGCGTCGCGCAATGAACTCCGCGAGTAAGGGACCAACCATGTGTTAATCCGCCTGCGGGGATCGACTTACCGTGAGTTACGCCGCAAGCACGATTGCGGATTCTATCACAGAATGCGGATAAGCACGGTACAAGGTCACGGTAATTGGACAGTAGCCACTGAGTTGACATAAATACACTATCATCAATCAATAGTGAGTTCTGGATGAGCCAGGTCTTATTCCATGAACAATCCAGCAGCCATGAGAGCCTCTGATACGTTACTTCTGCAAGTCCTCTCCTATTCCGGTGCGGTTTTTGGCTCGTTAGCTGAAGATTGTGGCTCCTTGGCAAGCCGCTTAAACCTCCCTAACTCAACAATCCACGAAACGACCTTCATCTCAGCGGGAACAAACATCTCACTGCCAGAAAACGACCCAACATGCGCCATCCCATATCAAATCTCGGACGTTGACATCTGCCGCGTCGTATTCCTCACCACGACTGGGCCGACAAGCAATATTTCCCTTGAGGCTTGGCTCCCTCTGGAGTGGAGCGGGCGCTTCTTAGGCACTGGAAATGGCGGTATGAACGGTTGCATCAAATATGGAGACCTCAACTACGGCGCAACGCATCAGTTTGCGACGATTGGTACCAACAATGGCCATGACGGGATCTCAGGCGCGCCGTTCTTGAACAACCCTGGAGTCATCGAGGACTATGCATACCGCGCCGTTCATCTCGAGGCCGAGCTTGGGAAGTCTATCGCTGAAGAGTTCTATGGCAAGAAACACACGAAGGCATACTACTTGGGCTGTTCGACTGGTGGCCGCCAAGGCTTCAAAGAAGCTCAGACTTTTCCGGAAGACTTCGACGGAATCGTTGCCGGCGCGCCAGCCTTTGACCTGATTTCGCTCATGTACTGGACTGGCCAGATGTTTGTCAAGACCGGGACGAACGAGACTTCGAGATTTCTCTCGCCAGCTCAGTGGAATCTGGTGTATGCTGATGTCTTGAAGCAATGCGACGGCCTGGACGGACTTGAAGATGGTATCCTAGAGGACCCTAGTCTATGCCAATATCGACCGGAAGGCCTCATATGCTCCGAGGGCGGGACAGATTGTCTGAGTGGAGAGCAAGCAGCTACAGTTCGTGCAATCTTCTCTCCGGTGTATGGCCTGAACGGTCAGTCCATCTACCCCAGACTCCAACCAGGCTCGAACGCTACAGAAAGACTATTCAGCGGACAACCTAACCAGTACCCGAGTGATTGGTGGCGATATGTTGTCTATAACGACACTGAGTGGGACCCAGCGACATTTGGACCTCAGGATTATGCCGTAGCCGCGGAACAAAACCCGTGGAATGTGGCGACATGGGAGGGTGATTTGTCCGGAGCGAGAGACCGCGGAGTCAAGATCTTGCACTACCATGGTCTGCAAGACGACGGAATCAGCAGTGACAACTCTGAGCGTTACTACGACTACGTATCGCGAACAATGAGTCTTTCATCGACAGAGCTTGACGAGTTTTATCGGTACTTCCGCATCTCTGGTATGGCACATTGCCGCGGCGGCACAGGTGCAAGCATGATTGGTGGCAATCCGGAAACTTTCGCGTCTTACGATGCGGATGCGAACGTGCTAGCTGCTATCGTTCAATGGGTAGAGGAAGGGGTTGCGCCGGATTATATACTGGGCAGCAGATTGACAGCATCGGGCGACGTTGACTTGCAGAGAAGGCATTGTAAATATCCAGCTCGGAACGTTTTCATCGGCGAAGGTAACCCGGCAAGCGCTGACAGCTGGCAGTGTGTATAGATGCGGGACTCAGATGCCTAATTGCCTGTACATAAAAACATACCCGCGCAAATGTGCACATGTGTTCTGCACCCCATTCTTGAAGGCGAATCAAAATCTTCCTCCAACCCGAGATATCTAGGATGACTGTTGTAGTTGACTGGCAGATATGCTAGAAGATTTCCGGAGAAGCCTGTCTCAACGTTTGAAACAACCACTCGAGAGTCGAATCTAGGATCTGGGTGAAGGCAACATGGAGGTTCCGCTCACACGTCATCTTTGACCTTGACACCACCGCTATCCGCAAAGACCCGAGTCTTCTGCAAACTTCTCTTGACCGGATGTGGGTCATTGAAGATGTCCTCGATCTCTTCCAGTGTGCGCTCCTTTGTCTCCACACAAGCCATATACATCAAGACTAGATGCACAAAGTGAAGCACAAGGAAGATAGTGTAGGTCTTCCAACCGATGTGCTTCAGTGACACAGACGTTCCATATGTGTTGATGAAAGAAGCAACTCCGGAGATGAAACCTTTCGCCCCCATTCCCTTGGCACGGATCTCGTTGTTAAGGATCTCTGAGGGGTAAAGAGCCTGCAAGGGAGTCCAGCAAAAAGACCAGAAGATCCCATAGAGAAAGATCATGGCGATGAATGAGTAAGCCTGTGAAGTCGGGATGGTACCGTCCGCGCTTTGCTCTGCCCTCGCTGCAAGCACATTGATCGGGATATAGACGAGACCGGTGAGAAAGGTGCCCCACAGAAACAGTGGTCGACGACCGACTTTGTCAACGAAAAAGGATCCGAAGAGCCCGCCAATAAACGAGGTAACGGTATTCAGACCGTTCAGAAGCAGTTGTCGACGCGAATCTGTGATGCCAATGCCTCTGACCATTTCCGGAAGGTAGTATCTTAATGCATTCATCAGCTTCTGGTTTCCCATATTCTTATGCGTAGGAGTTCCTACGAAATGACGGCGCCGCCAATGAACTGGGCAAACACAGCAACCAGCATGACAAGCCACATGCGGTATCTGTTGGGACGGTTGTTGATAAGAATCTTATAGTTCCAGTTGTGATTGTTTGTCTCCTGCTCTGCTTCTAGGGACTCCCGGATCTCGTCAATTTCAAGCCGGACGAGTGCGGAATCAGGGTTTTTGTTGCCGTGGTACTTCGTCAAAATGGCCGTGGCTCTTTCAGTCATACCTTGGGACCAAAGCCAGCGTGGGCTTTCCGGCAAGAACCAAGCTACCGAGACCACAATGGTAGCGGGAGTTAGCTGAACGATATATGGGACGCGCCAGGCCCAGTCGTTTGGGATGAAATTGGTGCCATAGCAAGTCCATGCAGCGACTAAAACTTTTTAGTGTCCAAATACTCAGGTGTAAGACGATATACACATACCGTTTGAGCCAATGTACCATCCTAAGACGTTGTACAGCCCGCCGGCCAGACCTCTCCAAGTTGGGTATGCGATCTCGACGAGAAACACCGGCGCTGAGGTGGCACACATTGGGGTGCCCAAGCCTACAATGAATCGACCGATGAAGAATTGAGGGAGCTGATAGCTGCTGGCTTGAAGGACAGAGCCAAGGATGATGAATGTAGCCCCGGAAAACATGCAAGCACGGCGTCCCCATCGATCCATAATGTAACCGCAAGCCAGGCTACCGACAATGTTTCCTACGGTGTAGATAGAGAACACGGCGCCGTTGAGCTCACCGGTGAGACCGATCTTGAAGCGGTCTTGGAAAGGATCCATGGCATCTAGACCAGTCTAGAGTTAGCAAAAGTTGCTAGCGCGTAAATAATCTTCCATATCCGCAGGCCGGGTGAGACTTGCTGAGATAGTTGTTAGTCCTTTGAGTTGAGATAAGACAAAAGTGTACGTTTGAGCTGACCTGATTGCGCTCATGACAGAGCCATCATATCCATTCATCACCCCATCTAAAGTACATCCGTCAGGACAAAGCTTTTTTCAACTTTGAGAGGCTGTGGCCTTACTTAGGACGCAAAGACCCATCATTGCGTAAAGGGTGACCTGAGTTGCCGACTTGTAGTCGGGCTTATCCTTGGCAATGGCATCTGCGAGAGCAACGGACTGCACATTGACCTGCTTCACATGGCGATTGGTGAGATTGTCCGTTTTTTCTCCATCGACTGCTGATGTAGTCGCCTCGACGTACTGCTCTGTCGTTGGCGTGTGTTTCTCCATGGCTAGTATGACTTCGCAGACCTGTCGATGCAGAAGACTGAAAGATTGGAATTGGAAGATTCCCCGCATTCTTTATAACCGCCACTACTTATATTCCTAACCACCGCCGAGACGGTGTCGCGGAGTTTTATCCAACATGATCGCCATTTTTGGAACGGTTGTAGCCAACAGAACCACTCCGGAGGTGCCCAGACTCGACCCTGGTCGACCCCATACCCCGCATGCACCTCACCGCGTGCTCGGGAGCAGGATAGTCAGGTGTAGGCACCGCAAATGAAGGGAGCAAGGGAGCGCCGAGGCGGAAATGTGAATTCCCGGTGTGAATTTGGACATCTGAGCATCAGTCGCTGCATGATTCGGATGAAAATTAGGGTGGTACCCGGTTAACAAAGGGCGGGGAACAAGATGCTGGCACGATAAATACTAGGTTCGATGGATCGTCATGCACTAGTACCAGGGGTTCGTACTCCACAGGGCAAAGGTCAGCATGAGATGAACCCGTAATGTGTCGCGTGGCATGAGAGTTGCCGTGAGCATCAAGATCGCAAAGGTGGTGGCAGGCGTGAGAAAGAGATGAAGTTCAAGAACTCAGCCCTGTTATATGGCTTGTTTCGGATTCAAAAACTTTGATTGAGACTTCGAGGCTTACATCTGGTGTGGGTATTATCAATTATTTGAGTCAGTGTCGGAAAGTTCCCAAAAGTCCATCCTCCTTGTGAGATCTATGCCATGCTCGCATAGCTATCAGAACGGCACGTGCCAACTGTCAATATAACGTATCTGATCCAGATCTCATCTACCATCACCAGTCGTTACGCATATCCAATCACGAAATTCCAAATCTAGAATAGATCAAGATGCATTTTTCCTTCCTTGTCGCTGGACTCATCTCGGCCCTTACTGTTGGCACGGCCAACGCAGTCAAGTTGGATATGAGGCCCACCGCCCCCAACAAGCGCAGTGTCATGAACTCGGTGAGTTGTTCTGAATATTCTTTACTTCTATAACAAGATTGACTTGGGCATTCTAGTGCAAAATTGCTAACGACTGCTGCCTTTCGACGAAAGGCCTTGCCAGCGCCAATCCAATGGCATCACTGAGAGTTGGCTTCAGTGCAACGTCGGTTTTGACATGTGCCCTGACTATGGTGTCTTATGGGCTAACTGTGTAAGTCGTACTTTGTCAAATCATTCCCCGCGCCAACTGAACCTCCTCTAGGCCCCAGACTGCTCCTAAATGTCGACTAAGAAGGGCCGCGGATGCCCTGGAAAGTGAGAGAGCAATGTTAAGAGTGGTGGGAAAGGGCTCTTAAGTTGTCATGGGATAACTCTACTTTTTAGAACATGAATCGAAGCATTTGACACTCGCAATGTCAACGACTGGTATCATGAACAGTGTCTAATCCAGTGCAGGTGTGGCCAAAATTGCTGATGTGATACGGGAATGTGACATATCCCAAAGCGGAATATCTTCCACGAGGACATCGATCTACCTCGAATTTTCTCTGGCCAAATGTACGTGCCAACGCTGTGCGCCTCAGCTAAAAATCAATATTTCTAATGCAAAAACGGAACGTATTCGCCAGCGGTGTTGGTGGCATCACAATGAGACATACTTAGGTAGGACCAGGCCAGTAAGACCCCGTCACCGCAGGGCCTGCCACCAGTCTGCGTGTGATTTAGACCGATCTGATGGAACAGTCATAGTTCAAAAGTCTTATTTCATCATCGAATATTTATTCTTTTGATTATATTGCTTGCAATTTCAGTTTCTGCTGGTTTCCTTCTCGTAAGTCTTTCGAGTGGAGTTTAACAGGTGAAACGGTCAGAAAGAGTGTTTTATGTATTCCTTCAAGATTAAGAACAAGGATAGCACGATGCTCAAGATTTTCTCTATTGACATGACGAGATTGGCAGCTTATACGTTCGCAAGTAGATACTTGATGCCGTTCCATTGCTCAATTGCACTGGGTAGGATCTGCGCAGCGGGCAAGACAAAACCACCACCACCAGAGCCAGTAGGCCTGAGCTCGATCGTCCAAGCCACCTCGGCACCAGCCGCACCAGTCAGATAATCAGGAGCACTGCCAGTTGTGGCATACAACGTAGAGCAACTCGGGCCGTACGTGAACCGCGTACCATATGCCTGAGCAATCGTGGTAGCAGTGTTCCCAGCCAGTTTCATCTGCCGGGCGTGGTTGGCGGCGCGGGCGGAGCAGTCGTAACCATACGGCAACAGAATATACTGGCCGTAACTGTGCCAATCAATAAAGAGTTTGATTCCATTTTCGGCCGCTAGGCGGTCCGTGTAGGCCTTCAGAGCGACCATCTCCGGGGTATCGCCAGCAGCCAGGCCCTTGTAGGTTTCGGAACAAGGGTTAGTGGAGGCGCCTCCAGGAAGCTGCCAGTTGAAAGGCCAGTTCCTGAGAGATGTTAGCAAACGGAATCGTCTTAAAGTCGAATTTGAGATGTCCATGTACCTATTGATGTCCGTACCGACGCAAGTGCTTCCAGATCTAGGCTGACGATTCTTCCGCCAGAGACGATCGTTGGTTTGAGAGTAAGCGAAACCCTTACGCAGTTAGTCATGTGGCTACAGGCGCTGTGGAAAGGGTCTCCGTACATCCGGGTTGACGATAGGCAGGACATAAACATCATACTTGTCCAAGATTGCCATCACTGCCGCGTCATTCTTTTGATAGCCATCGATGAGCTGGTACACCAGGTATTCAACGACCTGAGAGAAAGTCAACATGTCGTTTTCTTACACTTATCCTGGTAGTTGTGCTTGACTCACCATTGTGGTAATCCACTCACGAGCGTGAACAGTGCCATGCCAGTAAATGGCGGGCTTTGTGCCCTTAACACCACTACCCCATAGATGAATACCCAAGAGCGAGCGACCGCCATAAGAGGTACCGGCATTAACCAACTCCGAATTGGAAGAGAAGTTGGACTGAAGGTCCTGAATGAATTGTTGGTGATCCGCGAAAGTGTGGTACGAGTTGAACCACGTCAGGCTGGGCAGTGCCTGGATACTCGCATCACCTTGACCTATCGATTCAGCAATCCGGCGTACATAGAGCAGAAGTTTCAATCGACCTACTCTCATAAGGAGCAAAGGAGCCCTCTTCGGCAATGTCCGCGCCAAGATCCTCATGCAAAACCTCTGTCTCAAGGCCGAGCTTCTCAAACTTTGGAATATCCTCGGCAGGGATAGCTACATCCAAATGCTCGCTGTTGTCTAGGTTGAAAGGGATGGCAGCGATGTGTTCGATTTTAGACTTGATTGAGGCAGGGTCGTTGTGGGTAGAAATACGGAAGGCTTTGAAGCCGTCGTACGTGATTCTTTTCTCGAGTGGGGTCACTGCCGCAGCTGATGCCAGCGGCAGCAAGGACGCAAGGCCGACGAGGAGTTTCATTATGATGACACCTCTTGTGGCAGGCACGGGAGGAGATGCTACAGAACGAGTTTCTTCAAGATCAGGGACTCACGAGTTCTTTAATAAAGACCATCATCTCAGGTGACTGGTGTACCAGCTCCACCAGCCACTAATTGTTGAATGGTGTCGCCGACCCTCCTTAGCAGAAAATGGTAGGTGTGATTTATGGCTGCGCTGTCCCGTCAATTGATAAGGACAGCCAAGCCTAGGTTGCGAATGAAACCCCTCACTAAGGGGTTCATCAAAGTGATCCCACATTGTGCATTGCAGAATTGCAGGCTAGTATTCTGGGCAAGACTGAGAAGATTCCAAAGATTGGCCGATGGGAACCGAGCTGGCATGCGTCACCTTCTCGAAGGCAGCAGCTTGGCCCGTTGCGGGGCACAGGCTGATTGGCGAGGGTAACCTGGTTAGTACCAAGAAGGCAGCTCGGACATGTCAAGCTGTTTTGTCATCACGCTTTTCTCTACTTTGGAGGTTCGCATGAAGCTGTCGGATCGGACCTTGCCCAAGACCCTCGGTTCATCTGAACAGTGATGGATCTAGTTATCAGGAGTTTCTCCGAGACTAAGAGAGCGAAGCCTGGTCTAGACACGAGGCCTAATGAGAGTCGGAAAGCTAAGCAAAATAACCACCGCGGTCGCTGGTGCTCGACGGAGAGATCGATTGTTGCATGAGAAGGAAGACAGCCGATTCCTCAATGCCGGACAAGCTACGAGCACGTAACCTATTCCACCTGCCCGTAAGGTTTAAGCTCAAAACTCCTTCGACGGTGTTGATTGAGTAGGCAATAACTCCCCCTTCGGGGGGTACGTGTTATTGCAAGTATACATTTCGGAGAAACTTCGCGCTGCTAACCTAGCTTCTTTCGCACTCTGCGCGCCTATACTTATCTACCCCCCTTTTTACCCCTTTACTGATAATTATCCTCTACGTTAAAGGTAGTAATTACTATATTAACTTATATAAGGGCCTATTAATTAATAAACCCTAGAAATATCGAATTAATAAATATTATAATCTTAAAGTATTTAGGGTGCTCCTTAATAGTAATATCGATTTTCTCTTAATTATTAAGAGGCTTTATCTTAAGTGCTTTATATATATTCTTAAACTTACCCTTATAGAACTTAAGATAAGGGGAACTACTTTTAAGCTTTAGGATTCAAATTATAAAAGAACATAGTATTACTTAGTACTCTTCCTAAGTTATCTTAAGTAGCTTACTATTAGTAAGCTAGTTAATATATTGCTCTAGCTTATTTTAATCCTAAGTTATAGTTTCCCCTATATTAGTAGCTTAAATTATATAGGTAATACTTTTTATAAGTACTAGTATTCTATTTATTTTAAGTAATAGGAAAGGCGTATATAAGGATAAAGTTAATTTATAGTAGATTATTAGATTAGCTTCGCTATTATATATCTCTTATATTAACTCCTAAGGTTCTTAGAACCTCTATTATAAGGCTATTAAGGTTAATAATACTTTTTATAAATATAGAAGAGTAGAAGGTAGTAGTAGCTTTCTAGTTATTATATAAAGGATATTATATATAGTAGAGTATATAATATAGGTTAAATTTGTGTGAGAAAGTGTAATTACCCCTATGTGGCTGAACATGGGTAGCAAAACAAAGGCACCAGAAGAGTAGGCAATAACTAGTGGGATCTAATGCAATGCAAAGAGTTGATCTGCGAAAATGATACTGCCACGCCTTTCGATGCTACCTCATGCGGCAATTGAAGCCATTCTTGGTGTACCCGCAAGAGTCATTTCCTGCAGTTTGTACGGAGTCGGCATGGCGTGCTCCGCTGACCTTGCTCCGCGCCCGACGCGTGAGGCAGAGAACTAGAGAGTTTTCTTCTTCTGGTGCCTTTTTTTCCACTCATGTTCCTTGGGAGACTTACCGTTGACGACCGTTAGGATCTCTAACTCCTAACATGCAGAGCGTTCTTGTCATTA
The DNA here is from genome assembly GCA_036785755.1 of Colletotrichum ledebouriae. Lineage (NCBI taxonomy): Eukaryota > Fungi > Ascomycota > Sordariomycetes > Glomerellales > Glomerellaceae > Colletotrichum > Colletotrichum ledebouriae. The sequence continues at coordinate 10,248 of JAVHLU010001295.1, read as the reverse complement.
ACGGCTAGCTTTCGGTTCTTTCCAGCGGGAATGACGGTGCCCCTGCCCAACGTGAACGCTTGGAATCACGGGCAACCGATGAGGTGGTGACAAAACGCCAAGGCACTAAGACGCATGCCCAGATAGAAGTTAGACGCATGAAATGTTAAACGAATAGGCTAATACCCCGAGATCCCGAGATTAGAAGTCTTCGTTATTCAGCTTTCAGCACTTGTACGCTTTGAGAACGAACCCGGAGCAGGGAGAAATTCAATCCTATCATAGAGGACTAATAACTGTGTCTTATGGTTAGATACCACTGATTCGTAAATTTACCGCACTAATCTATCTTGGCACATAACCAAGAAATTCATTATTTAAGACGAGGGTCTATTCTGTTTTCTTCTTAGATCTGCGTGTAAGAAATCATCGGATCCTCTTGATTTCTACGCCCTATAGCCTGTAGAGCCTTATCGACCGACCAAATAAGCTCATCGTTTGTAAGGTCTTGTACATGTTCCGACCGCCCGTCTGGATCCTAGCAATTAAGCTCAAGGGATCGCCAATTCGGACAGCATTGACTGATATGCGACGCGAATTCTAGCATATCATCCCAAAGTGGCACTCTTTTCAGGCTTTCCACGCGTAGGGCCGTAAGGCTCTCAGAGAGAAACTCACCAAGCTTTCATAGAGTGTCCGGGTCATTCCAGTCGTCAAAATATTCGACCAAAGTCCCGCGGTCAGTATCAAGACGACCACTTATCTGAAATTGGTTGAATAATGAGCCCGAATTGGAGGAAACCTCCGACGTTTGGAAATCGCGGCCAGCCTAAGTATGAGATAATATCCAATAGTTTAAGGTCGGTAAGTTGCTTGCGTAACGGCATCCAAGCCTCCACAACATTACCCAGTGAGCATTGTTTCCCACCAACCCCAAGAAAACCAAAACTTTTAGACGTTTGGAAAACCAGCTATGAGCTGCTTTTCATTTTTTCTCCATTTCAATTAGCCCCAGGGAATTTTTTAGCTCAAACTTTTTTAAACTGCGATCCACTTGTGGGACCGTGAACTCTGGAAAGCTACCAGTACTCATGCTTCGGCGCCAACTCAGCTCAAGCTTGGCCCTTCTTCGCCGGGCCAATGTAATTGAAGTGTACGTGGATGAGCTTGGGAAATGAAGGACGCCGCCTTATTTATCTCCAACTGTTGCCGGGTTTGTATGCGAGTGGAAGTCCGGGAGTGATTAGCGACGTCAAAAGGTCGATCGTCTATGTCGAGGGTACCATTCCGAAACATTTCAATAACTAGACTCCACTGCTTGAGCCACTTACCTTCAAATAGATCGAATTCTATGGAGCATGCGTCGCGGTGTTGCGAAGCACGGCCTTTGCTGGTTCGTAACCCGTTGCTTATTAGACAGCCACAGCATATTCCTTGCGGTAAGCGTTTTTGATAATCATCAGATTTCTGTCTGAATTTGCGTGCGTTTGTATTAGAGGACCTCGACTAATTTTTTCGAAACGTGAAAGCAATTTTTCTTCCGCAAGCTTTTCGTTTCTGTATGGGGAGCAATGTGAAATCAAGCCCTTGATTCTTGGTTGGCCAAGAGAAACCAAACGAAGGCCATGCCTATCGCAGTCATAACAACAAAATCCAATGCGACATCTGGCGAACGCACCGCCCGGTTTCCGCTGAAGCAGCAGCAAACCACAAACATTGCCGCCTTTTTTCAAACAAGAAACAGGCCTTCGCAGATTTGAAAGCAAGATTGTCGAGATCGTCGATTCCTAACGGCTCTGATGTTGCTGAACGTCTGAATGCCTGAAGTGGGGCTTCTCTGCAAAGCAGAACAATTTGATGAGAGTAGCTTCTTCCCCAAAGGATCAGCCTGCAGAGAGATGTAAGGATTAATGTAACCAATCCCGCCTAACAAGCTGGCGAGGATTCAGTAAATGCGAGGCAGATTCAAGCGATCGTCGGCTCTAATGTCAAGCCCCACGGCTAGAAATTGCTGGGTGATATTTTAGATCGTAAGGGCGTGATAGTTTACTAAAAATAATTGGGATTTGGGCTAAGTTATGGAGCTACTAGTTAGCCAAAAAAATAAATATTCTAATTCTTTCGAGGGACTATACCTCATTAGGCCTAAATTTTAGCTTATGCAAGAGGTACCTATTCTAGCTAGATTTATATATTATCCCCCCCCCTGCTTAATAGGTATTTCCCTTAGTAGGGGTTAATTTCAGGGGTATAAATCACAAAAAGGTAGCTTTTTACTAATCGAGTATAGGAGTTGATTAGTAGCTAATTTAATAAATAATTAAAGAAGTCGCTATTAATATAAGTATACGCTGCTATAATAGATCGACGTACTAAAGGCGTTATTACTATAATAATAGTTAGTATTATTACTAAAGAGGACTTTTAAGCTAATAACGAGAGGGTTAATAGGCATACCCTTCCTAGGAAGTATACTTATAATATATAGCGTAACTTCCCACGGGTTACTATAGCTATTATAAGGGACTTCCTTAATAGTACTAACGTTAAGTTTTAAGAGTTATTCTGCCTTATAAAGGTAGAGTTCTCCTTACTTATAGACTAGCTGCGTGAGAGGGACCTCGTTATTAATACTAAGTTCTAAACTACTAAATAGAAGGTATTAATCTTCTTATATATTATTAGGTAGTTAGTAATATAATAGAATACCGCCTCTTAATTTAAAGTATCTTAGAATATAGTATTAAAGACGTTTTAGATCGTACTAGAGGCTATATATATTATATATTAATACTTCGTAAAGCTACCCGATCCGTTATATATCTTAGAGGAGGTTAAATATAATAAGGAGAGGGCTTAGTTTAATAAGTATATTAGAGCGATAGATAGGACGTTTATCCCTACCTATATCCCTATAGATAATTAGCGATAATTCTTTAATTAGAAGGGGTAATTAGCTTAAAACGTACTTATAGTAGTAAAGTTTAACCTCACTTTTATATATATATACTTATAAGCATAGAGGGCTCTATTAATAACTCGACCCTACTTAACTATATATTAGCCTAGTCTTTTAAAATACCTAATAGGAGGTATTACCTTACTAATATAGGCTTTTAGTAGGATCTTAAGGATATAGTAGTACTATTTAATAGCGAGAGGTATTACCTAAAAGATTATAATAAGGGGATATTATAGCTATAGAGTAGGAAGGAGTTATTTAACTTATACTATATAAGGCTAAGGATAATAGTAGAGAGGGTATTTAGAGTGCTAAAGAGGGTATTTATAATCCTTTAAGGTAGCCTACTAGAGTACGACTTCGCTATATAAATCCGGATTATTTATATAGTAACTAGGCTATATAACTTTATTAAAATTATAGAGAGGGAGTAGAAGAAGGTAGAGGATAAACCTAATAATATTAATATTAAAAAAATCCTTAAAGTTATATAGGTAAGGGTAAATGAGTTAGTAGGTAAAAAAAAGGGCTTAGATCTACGTTTTTAGTTATTAATTTAGCACTAGGAGTAGTAGTAGAAGAGGTTAGAGGAGGAGGAGTAGTTAATAGAGGTAGTTATTAGGTAATTAGCGCTAGAGGTAGCGAGGCTATAACTACTATTATTCTACTACTTTTAAGGATTCTATTGCTTATTTTTTAAATACTACCTTACTCTAATAAGACTAATAAGACTTTTTTTTAGTGCTAAAGTTAGGGTTTAGTAGGCCCCCCTAAAATATAAGCGTTCTTATTAAACTAAAAATATTTAAGGTTTCCTAGCCCTTCTTAGTCTCTCTAACTACCTTAGGTTAACTTATCTCTATTACTAGCTTTATTAGCCTCCTCCCCCTCCTCCTCCTCCTCCTCTAAGTCTAATATATCACTACTATTATTAAACCTACCCCTATAACTCCTACTACTTATAATATTATTATTCTATAAGTATAGGAGCTTTAATCTCTTTAGTAATATATTAAATACTAAGGCTTAAATAGGGTTATATTTAAAATAGCTTACTACTTTTAAAATACCCTTATCCCTAAGCTAACGACTAAATAGGGTATTATAAGCTATAATTATACTTATAATTACCTCCTCGCCCGTTAGGCGGGTAAGGTAGGCTATTCCTTCCCGAATTATAGCTATAACCTCGTTATAGAGTATCTTTTTTGCTTACTATAAAGCGGCTTATTAATTAATTAATTAACTACCTCTAAAGGTATTAAGGGTATTATTAGCTAGGCCTAGGCTTAAAGAGGTATTATCTGGATTAAAGTTAGCTACCCTCTGCTTATAAGGCTATAGAGTTAGGTTAACTAATATATCATCGTTATTATTATTAACTAGCTAAGTACTTAACTCTCTAACCTCTGCGATATTATTACTAATTAGTCTCGTGCTAACCTAGATCCTATTATATAGGCTTTAGATATATAATATCCTATAGATCTAGAGGCTAGTATAGGTTTTATTCTTTATATACTAATTATCCTATACTAACTCTATTATAGTAATTTAACTAGTCTCGTCGTTATATAAAGAGCCTAACTTATTAACGAGGTTAATAGCTTATTTATACCTCTATAAGGTATTATTATACTTCGCTATGAGGTTATTAATAGTAAACTAACTATTTAGGTAGGTATTTCTTATCTTTAGAAGGATCTCGACTATTACTAACCTTAATACTATCTTCTTATTACTTATAGTAAAGAGGGCCCCCTGCTATTATAACGCTAAATAGTACTTAAAAAACCGCTTTATATACTACTTAGTCTATATTACTAGGGGTCGCTACTTCGACTTCGCTACTATAGGTAAGGGATTCGAGGCCTTATTATTAACTTAGCTATTAGGTTAGGTATTAAAGGGATTAACGTCGTCGTCGTTATTAATAGGTTAGGTACCTAGCTAAGTACTTAGCCTAGGATCGTTAGTATAGTTACTAGCTGTTTCGCTATTATCCTTATTAATAGGAAACTTATAAATAACGTTATTATTAAGCAGGCTAGTAATAGCTATTTACTAACTACTACCCCTTGCTATAATATCGCTATTACTATCTTATACTAAAGGTTAGGTAGTAAAAAGAAGTTTTAGATATTAGCTATATTTATAAGGGGAAGTAGGGTTACTAGCAAGCTCCGGGCCCTTAATAGGGGATATAAGTGCTTATTTCGCTTATATGTAGTACTTTAGCGCTAACCTATACTATAGATCTACCCCCTCGAAGTAGCGAAGTCACCCTTAATTATTTACCCTCTAATTATTTTTGGTAAACTATCACGCCCTAAGCCCTTCAGACGAGTCACGAACCGCTAGCCATCGCGTAAACCGGTTATAACGGCAAGCGAGTCTCCTGGCCTTCTCGCACGTGCGGAAGATCAATCTTAATTAAGGAAAACCATGTGTGTCTTTGTCTCGGATTGTCTTCATATTGAGGGATGTGATATGTTTGTTTGGTTTCACCAAATGTTCTCCAAAATGAATTTACGAAACTGCTACACGCTGAGATACAACTAGTACTTTCCATGCATCGGAAGACAAACATTCGAAATACCACATCGCATCAGTGTTTCTTTCAGATGGCTTACTATTAAGAATTTGAGTTTTGGCATGTATTATTTGTTTCTTCAAAAAGCCTTCTCGAGTCCTAAGCAGCAATAGTGCGAATCCGCCATTCTGAATCAGGTCCACGAGGGTCACTTTCTTTTTCCACATCTCTAAACGCCTCCGGTTGGTGTGGCACAAATAGGCGTCGAAGTGGTCGTGGGCGTTGAAGCGTGGACGTAAATGACTTTCTCGACTTGCGGTCCCAAGCCGCCCCAGAATGGAGCTGGCACATTCGTGGTGGTGACATGACTGCAGCCGTGGCAGTCCGTAGGACTGGGAACAAGAACTGTGCTGTTGTAGAGCGTGATCGTAGTGGTAGGTTTGTAGTCGCCCGTAAAACCGTAATCCAGATGCGTGATTGTGGTCGTGCAGTTGCTGATGACAGCCTTCGTGGTGGTGGTGGCTTCGGACATTGGGCTTGCAATGCCTGATACTGTGAAAGCCAGAAGAGCTAATGCGATTTGGGTGGTCATGTTGGTGAAGCGAATGACAGCGAGGGACAAGAAAGAAGAGATCTTGGATGCAGCTACGGCCCCTGCTGATGTCCAGTTTGTAGACAATCGGGACGTCATTTATACTGCTCTTGACCGTGGAGACTTTTGGATCTGTTGGAAGTCCACGGAATCCGAGATGGTCTACATGATGATCGCCGTCTTAAATCGGATGAACGGCAAACTATGGCGGAGCTAAATTAATTTCCCGACTCCCGTCGCTATCTGTTGTAATGGGTGGCTATTAATATCATTGGCTTTTCGAACGTTCAGCAGCCATTCATTTTATTTGATGCGAGTAATGCAGAATTGTTCCTAGCCTCGGGGCGACCGTAGCAAATCGAATTCGAGAGCCTGTGATAAGCTTTTTGGGGTAGGGGAAAATTACTAAAATTGAAATTTGAAACTGGGGTACTCCCTGTGTGTTAGCCTGATGATTCCCGCTTTTTCAAAAGCTTGAACCTGAAAATCGGATGCACAATATTGTCCCAAAATTCAGGAGTTGAGGTGAAATAATCAAATGGCTTGTATATGCAGGTGAAACTGACAATCCCCTGGTCTCCGTGTTCCCCGCCTCCACCCCAGCCAGAAGGTCGGGGTGAATACGAATCTCGGCAACTATCGAGTCGAGTATGGGCCTTTTGCCTGGGCAGAGTCAGAGCTATTCAATACTGACATAAGTTTTTCCCCACCGCTATAGCGTCGGTCAAAACCACAGCCGCTCATCTCCCAGGATTCCGTGCCCGGGCCATGGATTGTCAAATACAATCGTGACTCCTTGAGAGAAAGCTGGCTGTTGCCCTCCACTAAAGAATTTAATATCTACACGAACAGCATGAGCCACTCATTGTTCCTAGTTTGACATTATCTGCTGGCAAGATGCAAGTCTCGAGACATGAAAGACCAAGACACGACGTGATATCCTCTCTGCTCAACTCACTCGTTGTATTCGTTAAAATCAACGCACTTCTTCACAGGATACTATTAATACAATTACCGGCATGATGTACCTCAAGACAGCTTTCGTGACTTGCGCCACACTTGCAACCGCCGGGTCTGTACCCTCCCCCTCTACTGGAATGATTAGCTATCTCTTCGCCATTACTACCCCAAAGTCCCTCGCCCGCGCTTCTCCAAAAATCCTGACATTAACGGCCAGATTCTTGGTCCGTGTTACATCTCATATGATGCCTCTACTTAAGCTGTATACTACAGGCGGTGACGTGTTGGAGAGCGACTGCGTTACCTCGCTGCTAATAGCTCTATCAGTCTTTTTCTTCCCTAGAACCGAGATTTAACGGGAATCAATGCTCTAAACCATAGTTCAGGCGGCGAGAATCAGCCTCTAACCACTGGAGACACTCCCGACGAGAAAGTCATGATCAAGAGTTTACACACCACTTGCAACGGGCCAATCACGCACCAAAACAGTAACTTCACTTTCACCGATATCATTGTGCGATGCCAAAGTTTCAAACGAAAGCCAACCGAGAAAACAGCCTGCAGCCCTAAAAATAACAATGGAGATTTTTCCAAAGCATTACTTATCCTACCTCGACTATCGTGATGCCTTTAGCATCGCCCGCTTCTAGCGCAGCATATAACTAACGTCGGCTCCGGAGCGACCTTTTTCCAGGGGTCGTTCCTCTAACCATAGTTATAAGTAACTACGTTATAGCTACTCTTATTATAATAGATTAAGCTCTTTAGTAACTATAAATATAGTACTATAGGATATTTCTTAATAGTTATAAGCCTAGCTCTAACTAAACCCCTAACTACTATTTTAAAATAAGCTTTTATTATTAGAAATACTTACTAAAACTTCTTCTCTCTTATTCCTTCTTTCCTCCTTATTATATACTATCCTCTATTACTATAAACCCTCTATTTCTAAACGATCTTAATTATAATATCTCTTATTATTATTACTATAATATTATATTAGCTAACTATATATAGGGATTTCGCTACTTAGTATATTATAATCTAAGCTAAAGCCTAAGCTACTAGAATTTAGAAGTATATTAACTTAGATAACCCTAAGGGACCTTCTTACTTAGATAAGACCTTATTAGAAACTCTAACTCTTAACTTATATATTACTAAGTAAAACTAGGATATTAATATCTAGTACTTATAGGAGAAGAGCGCTTATAATTAATATATTACTCTATTTAACTAAGAGGCTCTAGAAGAGGCTACTTCTAATACTATTTCTAAAACTACTCCTAAGTCTATTACTAGAATATAAATAAACGAATTATAACCCCTTTAGCCTCTAACTACCCTAGTTATAATTAATAAGAATACTATACGTATATAGGAATAATACCTAGAGTACTTTGATTTACTTACTATATAAGAGTTTAAATAAACCCGCGAGGACTAGGAGTTTAAATAGATTAACTATCTAGTTATAGAGACTATTACTTATAATATTATTATACTTATATATATAGAACTTCTCACTAAAGGGGATATAACCCTATATAGCCTTATTATTAATCTTAAATATTACTATACTCTAAGTAAGGCTAATACCCTTATTACTATTTAAGAGGAGTATATCTAAGTCCTAGAAAAGGCGAATAGGAGTATTAATCCTAATACCTAGATTAAGGACTTTAGGGGTATTTACCTCTATACTACCTAGCTTAAGCTTCTTAAGGTAAGTAATACCCTTACTATAAAAACTTTTCTTTAAGTAATAAGTTATTACTTTATACCTACTTAAGCTAATATAGAAATTATAGATATCTTTAAATAGGAGCGAGTAGGGATATTAGTCTCTAATATAAGCTAATATATTAATATATTTAAGGACCTCTTATATAAGAATATACTCTACTCGAGGTTATAAGGATAAAGTATAGGGGTCTTTATAACGCTAGCTAGCTATATAAATAAGGCTAACCTATTAAGTATTCCTATAACTAGTAACTTATCTAGTAGTAAATAGTGCCTATATAGGTTAAGCTATTAATAGCTAAGTATTAATTATAACTACTTAGAAGCCGCCTTAACTAGATATTACTAGAAGGGCCCCTATATATTAATAATAGATATATAAGTAGCTTAGATCTATAACTAGTTAAATAATAACCTATGCTTTACTAATCTTTATAAGGAACTCGCTTATAAGGGCTAGCTATATACTATACCCTATAAGGGTAAAAACTACTAAAATAATAAAGGGGGTAATAAGGGTTTATCTAAGAAATCTAATATAGCCCTAAGCTACCCTATTAATATAGTAATAGTTGCTTTCTATATAGCCCTCTTAAACAAGGTTAGGGATAATATAGTTAACTTAGATAAAGAGTACCTAAGTATCTTTATAACCCCTTACTTAGAACCCTATATATTATATAAGTCTATAGTCCTAGATAACTATAGAGGGATATACCTTATAAATAATAAGTCCCTACTTATCCCCTCCTCGATTAGGTACTATAAAAGAGAATAAGTTAATTCTAGAATAGCTTTATACCTAATTATTATAAAAGGTATATAAATTATTAAGAACGCTCTTAATAGCCTAAAAGGTATAAATATAGAGAACCTTATACTCTATAATATAGGATATATAGAGAACTTTTATATTAATATGATTTTTTAAAACGCTACTTTAGAAGATAAGTATTTAGTATTTAGGGTATAATTATATACTTTGCTTTAGAATCTATAAGAATAGCGTTATAATTAAGAAACTCGTTAGGAAGGCGAACCTTACCTTCTTTAAATATAAGCCTTATTCCTTATACTCTATTCCTAAGCGGATTCCCTAAAGTATTAATACTATTATTAATAATATAAACTACGTACTTATAATATATAAGTATACCTCTTTTATACTACTACTAGACCGGAGCGATAATATAATACTTTAGTACTTATAAAGCGGGTACCTTAGCCCTAAGGCTCTAGAGTAGCTAGTATATATTACTTAGGGGGTGAGGATTAAAGGCCTAATACGCCTATAGTACTAATACTACGTAGTTATATATACTAAATAGGTAATTTTAAGACGAATCTTAGAAGATAAAGTAATACGCCCTTACTATAGAATTATATAGGATCTCTTTAACTACCCTAAAGGCTTTAACTAGAACTAATAGCTCCTTATTATTAAGGATAAGTATACTAGTTAGCTCTTTATAT